>VDFB02060674.1:0-17796 GCA_007258455.2 Sequoia sempervirens
TGTAGAACTTGGGGATTTGAGATCCTCTGCATGTAAGAAGTTCCATTTTCTGAATAATAAAATTATTCTCTAGTTTGTGGGTTATTTTTTGTGTCTCGGGTTTGCGCCCTCATCAAGCTTTTTGATGATGGCTGTCAAATTTTTATTACTGGACTCTGCCTGTCCATTGCCTTGTGGATAATAATTAGATGAATGAGCTAGATTGATACCATAATCATAACAAAAAAGGGTGATTTCGGTAGAAGAAAAATAGGAGGCATTATCTACAATGATTTTCTTAGGTACTCCAAATCTTACCAAGATATTTTCTTTCAAGAAATCACACACAACTTCAGTGGTAGTGTGTTTCACTCGAATAGCTTCAACCCATTTGGTGAAATAATCATTGGAAGTCAAAATGTGTGTGTGTCTTGCACTAGAACTGGGATTAATCGGACCAATAAAATCTAAACCCCACTGTTGAAAGGGTTCATCAATAAGTACAGGCTTGAGTGGCAAGGCAGCAAGCTAGGGTCTACCAGTAAATCTTAGACATTTTTCACACTTTGATACCCAGTGGTAATCATCTTTAAACATTCCCGACCAATAAAATCTCTGACACAAGATTTTGAAAGCTGTCATAGATGCTGAAAATTTCCCTCCACATGCTTCCTCATGAAAAACTTGTAATAATTTATTTTGTTGTTCTTGGTCAACACATCTTAAGAAAGTTCCGTCCACCCCTTTTTTGTATAAATTTCCATCCCAAATAACATACTTGCTGGCCTTTAGTTTCAAATTTCTTTTCTCTTTAGGGGACAGATGAGTTGGGAAATCTCCATAGGTTAGATAATAAGAAATGTTGGAAAACCATTCATCTACAGTACTAGTAAACAAGACTAGAGGTAAGTGTTCTTGCTCAACCGGTTCATTTTCTGCAATGATCTTGGCCAAACCCCTACCTTTAACTAGGTTAGTAGGTTTGATTTAGAAATCATATTCTTGCACTCTAGCTATCCAAGTTCCTCTCTTATTGCAGCCTATATCTTGTTGAGTGAGAATACTCTTCACAACAATCTCTAGTACAAAAACAATTGTATGTGAATGGAGAATATAGAATCTGAAAATCTTTAAATCCTTCACTATGACATACACTTGCTTTTTAAGGGGTGAGTATTTAAGCTCATACTTTTTCAGTGGGGAGATCATAAAATAAATAGGAGCCTCAATAACTTCTTCATTTTTTTGCAACAAGAGAGCTAATACAGTATGTTCAGATGCATAACTGTAAATAATGAAATCTTTAGTGAAATCAGGTTGAACTAAACTTGGTGCATTGGCTATTGTAGCTTTTATGTTCTCAAATGACTACTTCCCTTCACTACATTTAAACACTGGGAGATTTTTCATCATATCAACAATAGGCTTAGTCAACTCAACAAAATCAAGAATAAATTTCTTGAGAAAATTTACCTAATTGAAAAAGGATCTAGTTCCATCTTTATTAGCAGGTAACTTCAACTGCATAATAGCATTTACCCTTTCAGGGTCTATTTTAATACCATCTTTCAATACAATATGACCCAAAAATTTTCCCTCTATGACAACAAAGATAGACTTCTTGGGATTTAATGAAATTCCTTCTTCTCTACAATGTTGTAGTACGATCTCCAAATCATGCAAGTGATTGGCCCTTTTCTTGGAGAAAACTGTGAGGTCATCCAGGTATATTACAATGATTTTATTCGTCAAATCTCCAAATGACAGGTCCATAGCCCTTTAAAAGGTAGCCCCTGCATTAATCAGACCAAAGGGATTTCTGTTATATGCAAAAACTCTGATAGGGGTAGTAAAACAATTTTATGTTGGTCCTCAGGGGTAACTTCTATCTGATTATAGCCTGAAAACCCATCAAGCATAGAAATCATCTTTGATCCAGCAACAGTTTGTAAGATGTGATCCATTACAGGAAAAGGATAATTATCCTTCAGGGACGCTTGATTTAGATTTCTGAAATCAACACATATACTTATTTCACCATTCTTTTTCCTTATAGGAACTATATTGGTGACCCATGTGGAATGATGTATAGGATAAATTATTCTTGCTTTTAACATCTTGTCTATCTCCTTAAAAATGGTCTTTTCCACCTTTGGATTATAGGTTCGATGCTTTTGTCTAAAAGGTGTCACCCTAGGTTTTAGAGGTATCTTATGTTGCAATTCTCCATTCCTAAACTTCTTTAAACCATCATAATACCATGCGAAAACATCCTTATATTTAGAGAAATCAATTTTTCCTTTTCTTGAGGAGAACAACATTTACCAATGCAAACAAACTTAGGCTCTTGTTTAGTGCCAATATTTATCCTATCATATTCAACAAAAGTTTCAATTGAAGCACTTCCCTTTTTCTTCAAAAACTAATCATATCTATTAAACAAGTCTTCAAGAGAAACTAGTCCCATCGGGATTTTATTTCCTTTTAATTGAATTACTTCAGTATCTTTATTATTCAAGTTGTTGATACTTCCTTCTAAAACATCATTGCTTTCATCTTCACTTCCTTCAATGAAAATGTGAGCAAAGGATTCTACCTTTTCTATAAATGTGATAATCTGTTGGTCATTATTAAACACCTACCAATGATCCACATTATTGGGAAAACTTGGGTGGTAAACTATCTCAATCTGAAATTTCTTGTCTTTAAAATCAGGGTGTGGTAACAAAAGGGAAGCCGAAACTACCAATGAATCTTCTCTAGTATTTTTGTCTCTAGGGACTGACCAGATGGAAAAAGCATCAAATTCTTCAATACAATCCTAGACTCAATTTCTATAATTCCTTAGTTGATTATTATTCATAGTATACATCTTCTTGATCTGCTTAACCACCAATTCAACATCACCCATGACCTTCAGCTGTTTAATCCCTTTTTCTTTAGCTATGCCCATACCAAGCAACAGGGTTTCATATCCAGTTGTATTATTGGTGTTAGTAAATTCTAGTTTAAAGGCATAAGGAAATTTGTACCCATCAGGGGAGACCAAAACAACCCCAGCACCTAATCTGGCAGTGGAACAACTACCATCAAATTCTAAATTCCATAATTCATCAACTAATCCAAGGTTAACCTCCTATGAACATTCCTCTCTTATCAAGGAACACATATAAGTTCCTAGTCTAGTTTCCACAAATAGAATATTTGCTTTGGGATCCCCATTTTTAAGTACTGTAAACTTAGCCTTTGGCTTTGGGTCCAAATGAATCTTCTTTCCATCTAAAGGTATCAAGGCATGTGACCAATCTAGCTTAATTTCCCCACCCAAATATTTATAGAAACTTCTACTCAAAAGCATTCCATAACTAGTAGGTATATCAGCCACAAGTATTGTTAACTTCAATCTCTTTTTAGGGAATTAGCAAGGGCTACCTGAGTGTCTTTAAGTTGACCGATAATGGGAATAGGTGATCCATCCATAGAATAACATTTCCCTTGGGATGGTGTATAAGATAAGCCAAGAGCTTTAGAAATTTGAGTAGGCATAACATTTTTTGAGGCTCCAGAGTCAATGATGCAATTACTAAGTCTATAACCAACAATGAATAGAGACACATAAAAGGGTTCTGGTTTTGTAGATGGATTTGACTGAGCTATAGGTTTCTCGACAGAATTGGAATAGACTTGTCCATCATTTGGGTTCGCTTCATCAGGAATTATTTGGGCATTACATTGAATGTGAGGAGACTATTTATAAAATTTGACCAATCTATCTAACTCGGTAGGGTTGATTCTTAGGTATTCTGCTTGCGAAATTTGGACTTTAGTATTTTTACATGACTCAACTATATTAATTGAATTTTTGCAAGAAGTTTCAGGGGTAAAAATTTTGGGTACCTCTATTTGTTCAGGTTTCTTCTACTTCGTTAAAATGTATTTAGGAGCAGAAGAAGAACTTGACCCCTCTCCTCTGGCATGGTGTGCTCTAGTGAACACTGCACAATTTGGATCATTAACCATTATGTACATGTCTTCTCTTGATTCACTATCCGGTACATACTCAAAAAAGTTCATACCCACATCCCCTGATTCGCTCGCATTCATCTCCCCTGTGTGCTCATTTGTCGACATCAATTTCATGTATGTAATTATTTCTGAGCAAGTAGCTCCATCATGATCTGATGTTAAATGGAAATTGCACATGAGATGGTTGTTCTTACTCAAAGATGGTGCATCCTCAATAACGAATCTCTGATTTGGAGCTATCTTATTGTAATCTCCCATGCGAATATTCATTGGTGGATCTTGATATAAGGGAGGTGGAGCATTTTTGGGCATCTGTCTCTTAAGAGAAATAATATCATTTGATAACCTCTATATGACTAGGTCTGTAGAATTCACAAGGGATGGTTTTCCAGTCTAGAATTCTTTCTTCCATTTCCTAGCAGTGATCAAATCATCTTCTATAGATATGGCTCTATCTTGTGCCACTTGTAAATCTGTAGCACCTTCTCTTTTGATAGAATAACAGACATTTGGTGGTAGGGCATTGATAAAAAGACACTTCAACAATTCTTTCGATCGCATGTTTGCATGAATCCTATTGTATAGTTTGTTAAATTTAGCTACAAAATCTCTCATAGTTTCATGTATCTCCTTCATTGTTGTCAATTGAGCAATTGATACCTGATCATTTTCAACAGACTTAAACCTGGCTTCAAATTTAGACCTAAAATCAGCCCAGTTCTAGATTGAACCCACCAGGAGATTATTAAACTAGTCAACAATGACTTTTGTTAAAGATTCTACAAAGTCTCATAGCCACATCTTCATGTTGTACTACTAGAACAAAAGAGGCAACAAAGAAAGCTTTAATATGTTCTTCTGGAATCACCTTTTCATCTCCTACAAATTTAGGTACAATCTTTCTGGCACCCTTCAGTAAATCATGGAGTTGAGCTCCCAAGGTTAATGGACCTATGGCAGCACCCCATGGAATAGGAAGAGCCATGTTTACAGGAAAAAATACGTGTAATGGAGGAATGATCCCAAACAAAAGAAGGGCTTGACAAGAATAGCTTAGGGTTGGTGACGACCTAGTAGGGCTAGGAGGTCTACTGATAGAATGGTCCCTTCATGTAGGTGGGAAAGAGGAGAAATTAATTGATTCTAGGAACTCAAAATCATCGTCTTTAATTCCTCTATTTTTATCTCCTCTAGTGTATCTCTTAGAAGCCAACCTTTTCCAACTAATGCACTTGTTTCCGGAGTCACCAACTTCCACTCACTATCTATTTTGTGGAAGGTTTTGTCTTGGTTGATTATCAGGAATCTGATTTGGTGCCTGATCCCTAATCAAATTTTCCCTTTGTCTCCTTCTTTGTCTTAATAGAAACAACCTTAGGTTTTCAGCCAACTCTTCTTCTCTTTCTAACACTTGACTTGCTCTTCTATAATCTTCTAGACTTTTGTGTGTGCGCCAAGCGAGGGTATTCAGTTGGACAATTATATCTTCATGTTTGTCTTGAAAGACAAGATTAGGTTGTAAAATAGGAAATATATTCTCATGGGGTAGCACCATTTTTCCCCATCAATAAGCGACTAATCTTAGTATAATTATTCGAAGGTTTCAATTTTATCCCCAGTAGAGTTTCCAAAAATTTTGTTGGTTCACAAGTTTGTCACCTAACTCTATATTCTAACACCCATGGAGATGAAAAATGTAAACAATAGTTGAATCAGATATGATGATATTCTATTCTGATTCTCTACTTTTAAACAAGGTGGTAGTTACCTTATATGATATGCATTGAATTTAAATTTGTGTTGCTTTTAACCAGAAAGAAAATAAAGTTAATGCTTTTAACCAAAAAGCTTTGAAATGTGTATTTAAACAATATCAATTTCAATAATACTAATCGAAAAACTTTCCAAATATACTATAAAATGCTCATTCACATATCAACATTTCACAGCAAGAAATTCCATACCGATAACCATTTCAATATAAACATGCATTGATGACATATCCATAGAAACAAAATAAGATTATGCACCGTAATTCAAAGATTATATCTGCATAATTCACCATAGCATATTCATATCGAAAGAAAGAATTTTAGAGAAACTTTATATCTTTCTTTTGAGAAAATCAAAATTTTCCAAAGAGAGAGAGAGAGAGCCCTCTCTGCCCCACACTATTTAAAGTCTTGAAAACAAGTTTTAAATAATGGTTTCTTGAAGACAACGATTTAAACATAACACAAAATAAAGTCTTTTTCAAAAGAAAAAGAGGTAAACTAAGTTGATGCTAAAAATAGATAAGCATCATTCTTCAATAATCCCAAGCTCTTCATCTTCAACCTCTAGGATCTTCTCAGTTCCTAGTGACTTTTCCTTTCCCCTCTTCCTCGCTCTGTATTCTTGGTACTTGGTAATAACTATAGTAATGTTCTTGCCACCTGCAGTAGTAGTTATCTGTAACTAATTCTTCCATCTTTTTAAGTTTCTCTCAGCATCAACTACAGTTTGATTCATTCCGTCCCGCGTTGTCTTGTAGGACTTCAAATGGATTTCCATTCTATCGAGCTTAGAGAAGGATTCCCAAGTAGTTGTGGCTATTTAAAATATTTCCTCTTTATACGTTTCTTTGAATTTTACAGCAATTTCCTTGAATTCCCTTAATTTTATCTTCAAATTCATCCATGATATATACACCCAGGTTATGACAATTTTCTCTTATTTCAACTAGTATGTCCAAATATTTCCCCATTGCAGTATTAGTCTCTTTGATGAGGTTATCATATATGCTCAAATGTCATTCCAAAAAATAAGCCCAATTTGGATCAACTTCTTTGGGATAATTCACAATTTTCTCCCTAATTAATGTAATTGGATCTAGATTAACCAAATCTGTAACTTCCTTGGACAATACAAAAAGAGTATTTTTTTCTTTTCTCATATTTTGCAGTTCTACTTGTGTGTATGAAAATATGATCTATTATAATGAATTCAAAACACATTTAATAAAACATTAAATTGAAGAAACTGGAAGAAAAACAACATAAACAAACTGTAAATGGAAGCCTCCCCGAAGTCATCTTATTTCTCTCTATCTTCAGCGTTTTGTTGTTTCTAGTTGCTCTCAGACTCAGCAAATCAAGCTCAACAAAATGGACAACTGAAGAATGAGATATAAATGAAATGCATACTATGCTAAAATGCAAAGATCATGCTATGATGAGAATATTGTTGAAATGCTAAAAATGCAAGAATGCAGCGTAATGTATGCGTATGTTGTGTTCGTCGTGTGTTGTAACCAATGCTTGGATTTGCACGTGCATTTATAGAGATTTTCAAATATTTCGATTGGCTGGGTTGGTCAACGGCTGTGATAATTCCTGATAGATCAAACGGTTGAAGATAGATGAGATTGAAGAGAAAATAGAAGAAAACGAATAAAGCAAGATTTTTCCATTTTCATGGAAGAGATAAGATGAGATGATTTAAAAATCATCTTTTTTTTAGAAGAAAAATGGAAAGATTCTCAGAAGATAAATAATGAATTATCTAATTCAATTATTTATTTATGAGTGCACGTTGATTTTTCTTAACTAAATATTTAATTAAGATTTTGAGGAAATCAGAAAATTTTATAATTAAATGAAATATCTAATTATGATTTGAAGAAAGCAGAAGATCTTTAATTAAATAAAATATTTAATTAAATTAGAAGGAATGACATGTGTTATGAGATTAATTAAATAAAAGTATTTAATTAATTTAGAGGAAAGTTTAAAATAGAAAGAAAAGAGATATTTAAATTTAATTAAATTCAAAAGATGATAATTAACTTAAATAAATAAAATGTATTTATTTAATTTAATCAAGTAGATCTGTGGAATAATTAAATAAAATAAATTTATTTAATTATGGTGGGAGAATAAAATGAACACTATAATTAAATTGATTAAATTTAATTACATGTAGAAGACTTTAGAGGATTTAATTAAATAATAAATATTTAATTAAATGTCAGGATTATTAAAACATGACCAATTTTATGCATATACATTTTGCCCCTCTTTGAAGTGATGTGTGAAACGCATTGCTTCAAAAAAAATATTTTTTTTTGTTGCCCCTGATATGTTTTTGATGCTAATGCTGATGACGCCCCTTCGAGAGGTAAATCACGGATGATAAGAGTTTGTTGGGGAGTTAGTGATTTAGCTTCCAATAAGTGATGTAAAAGATGCCCCAGATTAAAGTGAAAATGCCACCAAAATCCCACCTTAATTGACCTATGTAAGGTAAACGGGTTGAAAGTGAAAGTCATTTTCACTCTTTTGCTATAGTGATTTGGATGCTCTGACAGTGACTCAGCAAGATGTTGATTTCATATCACACTCATAGATTCGAGCGGGCACAACGATTCCAAAGACCAGCAGCGTATGGACCACTGGTGAGTCAATTAAACCTCTTTGTGATTCAAATTTTTGCAAATTTGAGTGATTTTTTGAGCATTTCCGCACAGATTTAGGTTAAAAAAACATGTTTTAGCACATCCGCGGTTCTATTTTAGCGTATTCGCAAATTTTTGTAGTGCTTATAGGGTGTGTTTTAGCACATATAGGGTGTAGGGTGAAACCAGGTGTTCTAGCGCATACGAAGTGTAGATTAGTGCTTATAGGTGTGAGTCTGGCTAGAGCACAGAGTCATGCATCTAGGGCACAGAGTTGCGCATCTAAGAATTAGTGCATCTAGGGTAGGAAGTAGCGCATACGCTAGGTTTCATAGCGCATCTAGTGTTTTAGTGCTTATAGGGAAAACTTTAGCGCTTTTGGGATGCATATCCGCGCATACGGGGTTTTAGCACTTTTGAGGGAAACTGTAGTGCTTTTGAGTTTTAGCGCATCAGAGGCACAGAGTAGCGCATCTGGGAAGATTTTGGCAGAATGCCAGGATGAAAAATGATGGTCTATATTGCGTCCTTGTTCAATAGATAAAGAAATTGTTTTGCCATCATGCTGATAGCTAATGATTAACTAATAACTTTGTTTCCCCGAATAGAAGACAAAGAGTAAATGCCTGATAGGGCTTCTAATAAATTTGTTTCCTGCGATAGAAAACAAGTAGTAAATGATTGATATGACTCTTGATAAATTTGCTTTCTGCGATAGAAAACAAATAGTAAATGATTGATGTGAAAACATATTTGCATTTATATTTGAAATACAAATAGAATGATGTTTTGATTGTGTGATATGGGTTGCTAATATGGGTCACTGATATGGGTCACTTGATATGTGTCACTGATATGGGTCAGTGATAGATAGAGCACATGATATGGGTCACTGATATGAGTCTGATTAGGTATCCTTGTGATGATAATAGGAGGTGTTTGACAACCTTCAGATTAGAGAGTGGTTCCCGATATGTTGGGATCAGATAGGAGAGTTGACTCCTGCAGAGGTATAGTGGATAGGTGCCTATGGACTGGGATCCCTACTGACTATCCCGCGAGGGATTCGAGTCAACAGGGGACTGCTACTACCTTGGCAGAGAGGTGGCATTCCAATCATAACACCTTTCATTTTCTGACTGGTGAGATGATTGTGACACCTGAGGATGTATACAGGATTCTAGGGATTCCTGTTGTAGGTGCCCTTGTGGTTTATGACCACAAGGAGATAGGTGGGATAGGGGCACTGAGGAGGATCTGCGATGATGCGTCTATAACTGGATATTGGGTGTCATGGGTGGATTTTATCAGGTATCCAGCCTTAGTTGCAATGTTGGCAACTTTTATTGGAGGTTTCCTTGGACCGGACCATCGGTCGAAGGGATTTTCAGTTGGGTGGGGGAGGATGCTAGAGTGGATGGTGACTCAACCATGGACGTACTCTTGGGGGAGCTACATTTTGGCGCATTTGTATCATGATTTACATCAGGTAGTGTACCGAGGGTTGAATAGTTTGCCAGTAGTGTGACGCTGCTCCAGATCTGGGCCTGGGAGCATATTGCAGTTACTAGGCCAGCATGTGCTAGGGCGAGGCCACCAGGTAGGCCATATGTGGAGGCATATTCAGGTGCACTTGTCCAGCCCAAGCTGGGCAAGTTGGAGTAGTGGTGGCGTGCGTTGGATGATGTGGATGTCGTTATATGGAGGCCATATACAGATTGTGAGTCCTAGGACACGGATCACTTGGAAATGTCGTTCGTCTGCATACCTTGATATCTAATAGGACGAACTCTGTTCAATATTGAGAGATTTTTGGCCTTGCAGGTGTAGAGATAGTATGGATTCACGCAGGGGATGCCACAGGGCATTGCTCATTATGGGCGATGCAAGGATGATCCTGGATGGGGACACTGTATTACTTACCAGGTGGCATACACAGAGTATGCTAGCTTGCAGCCAGAGGTATGGGCATATAGGCCAGAGGTTACAGATGTCAGGATGTCAGATGAGTACCTAGTGTACTTCCACACTCATCGATTTCAACGGTTTACATGCCTAGATGAGCGGGGCTGTGAGTGAGTGCGATGGCGGTGGAAGGAGGGTCTGATTGGCGGTAAAGGCGGTGGGTGGGAGAGGGAGGAGGAGGTATGGAGAAAGAGGAGGTTGGTGGAGATGAGGAGGGAGAAAGCCGGATGGTGGGGATAGCCGGGGGAGATGATGGGAAAGGGAGGCAAAGTCGGTAGAGGCCGAGAGGTGGCGGCTAGCTAGTGCCCGTTGTGTGACCCCGGATCAGTCACATACAGGGCTAACCCATGGAGTTTCATCTTCTTCCCGCAGCCAAGCAGAATATCCTGGGGCCCAGTGCCCAGAGCTGTCCGAGGAGTCCAGCTGGAAATTCGGCGTAGGCTATAGTGGAGTGCGATTCTGAGCTGGCTTGCTGAGCCACGAGTGCGAGCCACAGAGGCATGGTAGCTCGGCCTGCCCCAAATCCTCCGAATAGCCCGGTTGATCATAGAGGGATGCTTGAGAGGTATAGCGGTAGAGGGGGCATAGCTTCCGAGAGACTGATGAGCCTTGGCAAGAGTGCCTCTTTATAAGATGCGATTCTGAGGGTATGGAGTAGCGAGGAGGATGGAGAGTATTACGGTCTTGGGAGTTACAGAGCTATGTATTCCTCAGGAGTCTGAAGGAAACCATTTCCCCAGTCTCACAGCAAGACTAGGAGCAGATCGTGGACACGTACACAAAGCATGGGAGTGACTGGGCCTTGGTGGGATCCAGATGCAAGTACCAGTGATAGGCCACCTCCTTCCATACCAGCTCCATCAGGGGCATCAACCAGCTAGTCTTGTGATGTATATCATTTTTGGAGCATGTATATGCCATTTTTTTTTATCATATCCTATGTATCTCTCTTTGAACTCTTCAGTTTCATTGGACATTTGGACATTTGTATCATTTTTTTGATGAGTGATGATATGTAGTAGTGATGATTGTTTTTGATGATGTGATGTGCATTTATGAGATTATTTATATGATGTCTATCATGATTTGGTGATTATCTGATATGCAGTTATGGATTTTGGTATGCATTTGAATGATTTGATGACTAACATGATATGTAGGATGATTTGATATGATGTGTTTATGATGATGATTGATGACAAATGATTGATGATGCGTACTAATGATGTCATGCACATGGATGATTTATGAAATGAATATATACCATGGAATATGTAATATGTGATGTCATGCAGGTTTTCAAATGTAAGATGATAATAAATGAATGTTGTGTTTATGATATGAATTATGAATTTGTAATGTAATTTGACATGAAGATAGGATGATGTGAATGTAATGTGATAAATGATATGAATGAAAATAAATAAATAAATAAAGTGGTAAATAAATAATTAAAGGTAAATAGAGATCGTAAATGAGATAAAGTGAACGTCGAACAGATCAAACGTTGAATAAATAGATAAAATGTCGGAATAAATAGATGAATAATGTAATCCGTCGATCGTAATAGTGTCCGTCGTCATCCGTCATCGTGTCATAATAAAATCCGTCAAAATTGAATAAATAGATAGATAATAAATAAATAATCGCGTAAATAATCAGTCATCGTCGATAATAGATAAGTCCATCAGATAATAATCCATCATGTCCATCGTCATAAAATAGATAAAATCAAATCTTGTCCATCATCCGTCATCGTCGTCAAATAATGTTTCGGAATAATCATCCGTAAAATCATCAAAGACAATGTCATCGGCTTCTATGAAATAGTCCAAAGAGACATGATAGTCATTGATGTTTGTTTGTTGACCTTTCAAAACTTGGATGCAAATCTAGTATGCAAATATGTACAATGAGCTAGATGAAATGAAACTAAATGACACCAACCATTTGTTGAGCTTTTTTTTAGCCTTCTTTAAATCATCATAGAGCATTTTAAAATGTTGGAAGTATGTACAAGCATCAGAGGGTAAATTAGCACCAATGATGACCTGAGTACAACTTTCATGATTTGTGATATAGCAAGCGAACACAAGCATCGAGGTATAATTGAATCGAGATGACCTGAGCATTTCTTGCATGAATAGACAAAGACTAACCACCTTCTGATGCAAATTTGGAACTGTCATCAATGATAAACTTTTGGAAATCATGTTGCACAACATACTTGCAACAGATGGATAGTTGACCTCAGGACAGCAGACAAAGAAAAATTATCCTCTTTCCCTACTACTCTAGTTTAGTACATCATCGAGTGTGCTCCAGAGAGATGATATCAAAAATTAAACAACCATTATTCAAGATAGAATACTGCTAGTCCAAACATTATTCATATTTTAGATCATCCAGATATGAATCATGATATGGTATTTGTTGATAACTGTTGTGATATGTATCAATGATTGGATAGTTGTTCATGTGATTTGATTGTTTGCTCGCATGATTGAGTTTGATGTCATTGTCTGGCTGTTTCGATAAAAATCTTGAAAGTTGATTGCCCCCAGTATGCCAACGTTTGCCCCCAATATTGACACAACTTGCCGAAATGAATATGTACAATAATCAATCCATGGTAAGACGTTGTCGCTCTAGGAAAATGATGGCATCATGATGCTGGTATGACCCTAAGATGATGGAAAGATGCATGAAATGAAGGCTGAGAAGCCAAGTGTCGAACGTGAACTAATAGATGGAGAACTACAAATAGTGTCTGTTTGCCAGATTTTCACTATTTGTTTTTATTGCATTTTTCTTGTCAATAAACTGCCTATTGTCAGGTTTTCACCCTATGACAATTTTTTTTTAGGACTTTTTCTGATTTTTTTTGTATTTCTTCAGGATGTTTTCTAATTTTTTTTTGTATTTCTTCAAGACTTTTTCTGATTTTTTTTTTGTATTTCTTCAGGACTTTTTCTATTTTTTTTGTATTTCTTCAGGACGTTTTCTGATTTTTTTGTATTTCTTTAGGAATTTTTCTGATTTGTTTTTGTATTTCTTCAGGACTTTTTCTGATTTTGATAACTGACTTAAACATAATATTTCTTTAGGTGCATGTTGTTGATGGGTTCGTCAAACAAGTCCCCTTCTGGCATTGATAGCTTGTAGGCTAATGAACCATAGACGGCGATGACCACATAAGGACCCAACCAATTTGGTTCAAACTTTCCTTTCTTCTCTCTGACTTACTGATTGCGTGGATTTTCTTTCAGAACAAAATCACCAACTTGAAAAGTACGCGGCTTGACTCTATGATTATAGCTGCGAGACATCATCTGTTGATATGCTTTCAAATGATCAGCTGCTCTTTGTCTCTTTTCATCTAGGAGTTCGAGCTCTTGTAGTCGGGAAACTTTGTATTCATCATCTATTGTGAGTCTTTTTAGCGATACTCTGAGAGAGGGAATCTCAACTTCCAGAGGAAGTATAGCCTCTGCTCCATAGACTAGAGCAAATGGTGTGGCTCATGTTGGCATTCTGATGCTAGTTCTATAGGCCCATAATGTGGGATTGAGTTGAATGTGCCAATCTTTCCCTGCATCATTCATAGTCTTCTTCAAAATTTTCAATATTGTTTTATTTGAGGCCTCTGCATGGCCATTCCCTTGTGGATAATAAGGTGTTGAATATCTGTGTTGAGTATGAAATTGCTCACAGAGTTCATCAACATCCTGATTCTTGAATGGTCGTCAATTATCTGTGATGATGGAGGTGGGAATGTCATACCACCAAATGAGATAGTTGAGTGTAAAAGATGAGATCTATTTGCTGATGACTTTAGTGAGAGGTACTACCTCAATCCACTTGGTAAAATACTTTATTGATGTGATGATGAACTTGTGTCCGTTTGATGAGGAAGGATGAATTTTTCCAACTAGATCTAACCCCCATTAAGAGAATGGCCAGGTTGGTGTAAATAGTTGAAGTTCTTGTGCAGGAGCGTGAATGAGATTCCCATGAATCTGGCATTTTGAGCACATTTTAATAAAAGTGAAGGATTCCCTCTCCATTGTAGGCCAGTAGTAACCCATTCTAATCAATTTCTTGGATAAGGTTAGTCCACTTAAATGAGTACCACAAATTCCATCATGAACTTCTTGTAAAGCTTTGTCAGATTCATCACATTCAAGACATCAAAGTAGAGTACCATCAAGACCATGGCGATAAAGGGTGTCGGTGATAAGAGTGTAGCGAGAGGATTGGCGGATAAAATTTTGCTTTTGGTTATAGGATAAATCAGGTGGTAAGATGTCGTCTTTTAGATAGGCATAGATTTTTCCATACCAAGGTGAATCGGATCCCACCAAGTGGCAAATGATTTGGCTTTCAGGGGTGTCATAAGCAGGTACAAATGATTGTTCCACCAGAAATTCATAACGAGCCTGAGTTTCTGGGAGTTGTAGCAATGATGCGATCGTGGCCATGGCGTCGGCTGCTTTATTATCCAGTCTTGGAATTTGTGTGAATTTGATGTCCACAAAGTACTTCTTGAAGTCATCAACCATATTTTTATATGGAAATAGTTTGTCATCTTTGGTCTAATAATCATCATTGATTTGATTAATGACCAACTATGAATCACCATAGATCTGTAGTTCAGTGATCCTCCATTCTAATGCAATCTTCAGTCCGGTGATTAAGGCTTCATATTCGGCTATATTGTTGGTACATGGAAACATTAGCCTGTATGACCAAGGAATGGTATTACTTGAGGGGTGACAAAGAGTATGCCTGCCCCTGATCCATGTTGGGTAAAAGAACCATCAAAATATAAAGACTATGTTTGTTTTGATTCGGCATTGAAGACATCAGCATCTGGAAATTCAATGTGCATGGGATGCTTCGCATGTAGTGGTGCTTAGGCTAGTTGATCAGCAATAACTTGTCCTTTGATTGCCTTGTGATCAATATAATGGATGTCAAATTCACTTAAGATAATAATCCATTTTGCTAGCCTTCCTGTCAATGTAGCCTTGCTTAACAGATACTTGAGTGGATCAATCTTTACAATAAGATTAATCGTATGAGTTAACATGTAGTGTTGAAACTTTTGTGAAGCAAAGACCACTGCTAGGCAAGCCTTCTCAATGAAAGTGTAGTTGAGTTCATGCCCTGTTAATGTTCGGCTGATATAATAGATTGCACGTTCTTTCCCTGTATGGTCTTCTTGTGCTAGTAATGCACCCAAGGATGTCTTTGTTGCGGCAATATACAAGACTAATCGTTTGTCTGGATTTGGCGGTACTAGAACTGGTGGGTTTATCAGGTACTATTTGATTTGTTGAAAAGCCATCTCACATTTTTCATCCCATCTAAAAGGAACATTCTTATGCAGGAGATGTGTGAAAGGTAGACTCTTGTCGGCCAATTGTGCAATGAACCTTCGTATAGATTGAAGTCATCCTTGTAATGATCCCAATTGACTGATGTTCCTTGGGGGAGGCATCTCCATGATTGCCTATATTTTGGCAGGATCTACTTCAATTCCTTTTTCGGATACTATGTATCCTAAGAGTTTTCCAGATGTGACTCCAAAAATGCATTTCTTGGGATTGAGGCGAACTTTGAATTTCTCCAATCTTGCAAATATTTTAGACAATATTTCTAGATGTCCTTCTCTAGTGTATGATTTTTCCAATATGTCATCTACATAATCTTCCATGAATGTGTGCATCATGTTATGAAAGATCATAGTCATGGCTCTTTGGTAAGTAGCCCCAGCATTCTTTAGACCGAAAGGCATGATGTTCTAGCAGTAAGTTCCCCATGGACATGTGAAAGTTGTTTTCTCTTGGTCTTCAAGTGCAATCTTGATTTGGTTGTAACCAGAAAAACCATCCATTAATGAATACATGGCATGGCTAGTTGTTAGATCAACTAGACTGTTAATGCTTGGAAGTAGGAAGTCATCCTGAGGACATGCTTTATTAAGATCTCTGAAATTTGTGCACACTCTGAAAACTTTATCTGGCTTGGCTATAGGAACAATGTTGGAGATCCATTCAGCATAGTCGATTGATCTTATGAAGCCCACATCAAGGAGTTTTCTCAGTTCTTCCTTAACTAATAATGCAACATGGGGGTGCATTTTTCTGAGTTTTTGTTTCATAGGCTTAACTCCTGATTTGATAGACAAATGATGCATAATAAAATCAGGATCAAGACGAGGCATTACCGCGTAAGACCAAGCAAAGTTGAATTGATTTGTTTTTATAAATTCCATGAACTCTGGTATTTCTTTTTCTATCATTGATACAGCCAACTGTAAAATTCTTGGTTTGTCTGAAGTTTCAATATCGATGGCATTTGTAGGCTCAATCAAAATAGGCGATTGCTCATGGTAGTGTTCCGGGAGAGTGTCAAAATTCCCATCGTCTGGTGCTTGAAAAAGGTTTTCACCATCCGATACACTCTTTATTTATCTTTTGTTTGATCTAATACTGCCAGATTCTTGTTTTCACCATTAGATCTTTTGTTTTTAATTTTATTTTTGTAGCTGGGAGACTTGACACTCTCCTAATTAAAGACTCTATGCCGAGAATCGCTAGTGGAACAATCATTTGTGTCATCTGCGGAAAGGAAGTTTACAATAGCTTCGTCATTTGGGAATATGGGTATATCGATAAGTTCAGATGAATCCCAATCAATGAGATCAGGATGGATCAAAGATAGTGTGTCATCGGGTTACATGAAATCGGCTATGGTTATTGTCATAACAGAGTTGACTGTAGGATCCAAGAGATGAGGTGGATCAATGATGGTACTGTTCTCATGATAGTCTTGTTCATTTAAATCTGACTCAGTATCACTAGTATCATAGTGACTTTGTAGTTTGGATTCTTGTGTTTGGGTCCCTAAACCTTCACCTTCGATTAGAGTTGGGGTATACTTGTGTATTATATCAACCTCTTTATCCCTCCAGAACTCATCATTGTAAATGGTGTCCCATTCATATTCAGTAGAGTCTGTGTTAGAGTTATTTTCCATGAAATTATGAACTATGGCCAAACATGCTTCTCTTGAACCTAAACCTTCTTGCAATGTGAAAACAGTGCCTTGCAGTTGTTTAGATGTTCTTTCTTTCGAGGTAGCGTCATAACCTAATCCGGTTTTCTCCTTTGTAGCAAGTCCCAGAGGATTAATAGGTTCAACTACTCCTTTTCTTTTCCCGATGGGACCCTTATCATAGCCCATCTTCTGTATGATAGAATATCCTTTTCCATATTTCTCTGTTGGTAATTTGACATTAAAAACTACTTCATCTTCATCTTTATAGAGCCAGTTTAGAATTTCCCTATCCTCAGGATCTTCCATGGGGAATTTTTCTTTGATGA
>VDFB02060675.1:0-24344 GCA_007258455.2 Sequoia sempervirens
CAAGGACCTAGCGTATCAACTACACCATCCACCACACAATCTTATATCATCAATCTAACAGCACCTCCACCACCACCTCAACAAAATCTCATCGCAACATCTCATACCATTTTGAATCCTCCACCTCCACCATCAAATCCAAATGTGGCCAACCAATATAGCATCACACTGCAAGCAACTTAGTAAACCTATCAAAAAGCATTCCAGCAGTTTCAAGCTCAACAAACCATGCAATTTGCACAACAAGTCGCTCAACAAGCATAGGTATAGCAAGCCGGTCAACAAGCATAGGCACAACAAGCCACACAACAAGCACAATAGTTTGTGCAAGCTGAAGATCTATTGCAACAACAACAAGCTGCTCAAGCTGCACAAGCTGTGCAAGCCACACAAGCCACATAGGCTACCCAAGCTGCACAAGCTTCCCAACAAGCTCAAGCTCAAGCACAAGCACAATACCAAGCACAACAACAAGCAGCTCAACAATAAGCCTATCAGCAAGCTTTGCAACTATGTGTGTGTTAAATGTGTAAAGTTAGTATCAACACAAACCTGAATGAAACGGTTTATATTAAAGACTCAAAGCAAAGAAGCTACTCTAAATTGCAATAAAATGAATCTTTTAAGAACGTCTCATTGTCCTCTATTCTTAATGATTCCTTTAACCTATTGGCCCTCATACTTCTATGTGCACAAAGGCTATTAGAATGACACTTAAGAAACGAGATTAGTATTTAACATGCAAGCTAATTAAATTCCTACATGAAACTAAATGGTAGAAATGATGATGGATATTATGATGAATGATGGATGATTATGATGAATGGTGTTTCATAACTATGATGAATGGACAAACGGTGGTGGATACTATGGTGGTGATCTATATGATTCTACATATGCTCAAATGCAAACTCTAAATATACTAATTTAAAATGCAACTATAAAGCAAAGTGTTAGTCTAAGATCTAACTATGATGAAAAACATGATATAAAAACTAATTATAAGACTCCAAAGTGATCCCAAGCTCAAACAATAAACCTGCATGATAACTCTATTCAAAAGTGGATATAAAATACAATGCCAAAGGTTTGTATTTATAGCCTTTTCTAAGCATTTTGTAAGGTGGCAATAATTAACAACCTAGATTCGAACAAGAAGAATAGATGGTGGAAATGGAGAGAATCAAGATGTTGTCCCCTTGACCAAAGACAACATTCCATTTAGATGGAAGAATCTCTTGACCAATGGGAAACATGCCAAATGGATGGAAGACTCAAGTGTGGGAAGAAAATACCATGTGTTTGAAAATTGGTGGAAGATAATTCTAATTAAAAATAAGAATTATTTAATTTCATGTGACCTTGGTGAGGTGGCATGAAAAGTTGTAGATAATTCTAATTAAAAATTAGAATTATTAGAATGTCCCCTTGACAAAGGGCAACAAGCCAAATGTATGGGAGAATCAAGTGTGTGAGGAATAAGCCATGTGTTTGAATGCCAAATGTGTGGGAGAATCAATTGTGTGAGGAATAAGCCATGTGTTTAAATGTTAAATGTGTGGGAGAATCAAGTGTGTGAGGAATAAGTCATGTGTTTGAATGTTTGTTGAAGATAATTCTAATTAAAAATTAGAATTATTTAATTTCATGTGACCTTGGTGAGGTGGCATGAAAAGTTGTAGACATATGCTTGAATTCCTAATCTGAGATTAGTGAAACTTAACTAAATAGAACAAACTTTAGAAATTCATTTATTTAATTAAATTAGAAGAATATGATTTCTTTTTAGATTTGAAGAATTAAAGGATATGAACAATATAAATAAATTGTGAATTTATTTATATATAGTCGAATATTAATTAAATAGCTAGTATTTAATTAATTAAATGTTGTGACTGAGTTGGGGCCCTAGCCTCTATTGGATAAATCTTTCCTATTGCAAGAGGTTGGTCATCAGGTTCAGTCTCCCCACCTCGCGGTACCGTATAAGTGTGTCGCTGTCACGGTCATGTTAAAAATTCTTACTTGAAGATTGCATTTATAGGGTCGTATACCGAATTCCTCGCCATCTAAAAAATAAAAATAAAAAAAATATTGTGACCGATTTTAGTTGCATATATTTTCCCCTTTGAAGTAATGTGTTTGGCACATTGTTTCAAAGAAAATTTTGATACCAATGCCAAGAAAATAAATTTTTCGATGGGCCCCGTGACGCTGATTTTCAAGTGATGATGGATATATGCCCCCTCGGGAGATAAATTGATGAATTTTTGAATTTTTAGGATTTTTTGAAATTTTTGAAATTTTTGATGATTTTTCGATGATTTGATGATGATCTCAAAATTTTATGCCCTAGAAACGATTTATCTCCTGCAAAATTATACATAAGCCAACAGGTGATGATCTGATTAATTAAGACCCCTTTAAAAAATAAAAATAAAACATCCCCATAAAATGCCACTTAATTAACCTTAAAAGGTTAAAAAGTTGATTAGAAAGTTCATTTGAGCATTTGGAAATTTTGAAAACTTGTGAGTGAGTGGATTTGATTAATTGATTCTTTATGTTGCCTCCCTTTGTGTTTGATGTTTGATGATCACGCGAATGATTGATTTGATGATGTTGATGTGATAGTTGATGATTGACCTTATGATAAGTGAGGGTCAATGATAGGATGCTGATGATTTTCCTCATGATAGGTGAGGATCAATGATCGATTGATTATTTACCTCATGATAGGCGAGGATCAATGATAGGATGATGACGATTGACCTCATGATAGGTGAGGATCAATGATAGATTCATGATTGACCTCACGATAGGCGAGGATCAATGATAGATTGATGATTTACCTCATGATAGGTGAAGATCAATGATAGATTGATGATTGATCTCATGATAGGTAAGGATCAATGATAGGATTTTGATGATTGTCTTCATGACAAGTGAGGATCAATGATAGATTGATGATTGACCTCATGATAGGCGAGGATCAATGATAAATTGATGATTGATCTCATGATAGGTGAGGATCAATGATAGATTGATGATTGATCTCATGATAGGCAAGGATCAATGATAGGATTTTGATGATTGTCTTCATGATAGGTGAGGATCAATGATAGATTGATGATTAACCTCATGATAGGCGAGGATCAATGATAGATGGATGATTGATCTCATGATAGGCGAGGATCAATGATAGATTGATGATTGATCTCATGATAGGCGAGGATCAATGATAGGATGTTGATTATTGTCCTCATGATAGGTGAGGATCAATGATAAATTGATTATGATGATGATTGTCCTCATGATAGGTGAGGATCAATGATAAATTGATTATGATGATGATTTTCCTCATGATAGGTGAGGATCAATGATAGATGCTCATGAGATTTGATTGAAACTGCATTAGAGATTATTATATTTGATTGATTGATTGATGTTGATTGATTGATAAGATTGTTGATTTGCGATATGTTATGATCATAGGAGGATTTCTGCATCTGGTGCAAGAGAATTTAGATTCGATTGGGTGGTGTGGTTTGACTTCTTTGATTGATTGATATGCCCCAGTATAGGATTGATTAATATATTGAGACTTGATGATGTACCGAGACCTAATGTATACACTAATTCAGTTGAGACATTATGATTTCTACCATTTTTTATATTAATGTATCTCTTTACACCTTTGGATATCCTTGTACACTTCGCATTATGATTTTGAGGTTATATGATATGCGGCGATGATGATGATTGATCTATGTGCCTATATGTGTTTATGATGTTCATATGATGATGATCATGATGATTCTGATGGATGCATTTTATTTCTACTTTATGATGCTATGTGATGTTATATATGATGATGATATGATATGCTATGGATACAAATGATCATGCAACCAATGTGTTATGATTCTATGATGCTTTATGAATGATGCCTATATGATACATGTGATGGATCTTATTATGCTAATGAAATGTGATGCATTTTATATTTTTGTACTTTTCTAATGCAAATAAATGATGTAATGAATTTATGTATAGAATGATCGTATGATGGTGCATAGTGCTATGTGTTTAT
The DNA here is from genome assembly GCA_007258455.2 of Sequoia sempervirens. Lineage (NCBI taxonomy): Eukaryota > Viridiplantae > Streptophyta > Pinopsida > Cupressales > Cupressaceae > Sequoia > Sequoia sempervirens. The sequence goes on from VDFB02060675.1 coordinate 4,094, forward strand.
GTGATGATGATCATGATGATTATGATGATTATGTAATGATGATGTGATGCATGCAATGATTGATGATTCTATATGCTTTATGGATGATATTTTATGCTATGTGAGATGGATATGATTATGTGATGCAAATGATGTATGATGTGCATGTGATGATCCAATTATTCCTTTCTCAGTCTTGGATTTGAGTAATAACAAATTCATCTTAACTACTGGTTTTAGATGTTCATAACAAGGGCATTATATCCTTGTTAATCAATCATATTTTTCAATAACTTTTTCTGCTTGGAAATATTGCTCTGTTGGACATGTCTTTCAATCATCTTATGTGAATCCAAGATCTATTTTATTAAAAGAATAAATGATTTCAATGATGCATCAAGTTCAATTATGCCCCTATTAAATAGAAATGTTGTTGTTCTTACTTTGTTGGACATGTCTTTTAATCATCTTAATGGACCAATTTATTAATCCATTAATAATTGATGAAATGATTTGGATCATGCAAGTGAGATGGTATGAACTTATTTTTGTGTTTTTTGATGCAAATATTATGATGTTATGTATGGATGGATGACTATGGTGATAATTTTTTCTAATGTATGCAAAAGATGATGCAACTAATGTGTTTTCTAATGTATGCAAATGATGATACAACTGATGTGTTTTCTTGTATGAGAATGATGTGTTTTTGGTAACGTCAAGTGTACTCAATCCATTAACAAGAGAGATAACCTCATTGTTGCAGCTTTAGAAACCTTATAGGTTCAGATGCAAACTAACATGGATGCAATCTACTCTAATTATGCAGATCTCATATTCAAATGTTGTCATTCATAACAGTCAATTTTTCATTCTTTTTATCATCATTGAGCCTTTAAAATGTTGAAAGTGATTACAAGCATCGATGTCATATTTTAGACCATCATGACCTAAGTACTACTTCCATGATGTTTGATATTGCAAGTTAACACAAGCATCTAAGTATAAATAAACTGAGATGACCTAAGTATTGCTTGCGTAAACAGACAAGAGTTAATTGTTTTCCTATGTAAATTCAGAATGTCATTAGTGATAATTTGTAGAGCACGTCCTATGACAATTTGCATAGTAATAATGATCAACCCACAGACAGTAGACAAAGAAAAATCATACTCCTTCCTAGCTCCTCTAGTTTGATACATCATCGAGGGGCTCCAGAGATATGATAACAAAATAAAAGTACAACAATTGAACATTTTTGTTTGATGTGATAAACCCTTGATTCAGAAGGAACATCATCCATTTGAAACATGCTTTTGGTTTGATTGATTCGGTTGTTTGATTTGGATGGGTCGATGTGTTTCTGATGGTGTTTGATGTTCAATGTTTGGTTGCACTATGATCATGTTTTTGGGTTGTGTTGTACTGTTGTTGTTTGTTTATTAGTTCAAAATCAAAGTTTATTGCCCCCAGTGAGTTCAGGATTTTGCCCCCAGTCTAGGGTGAGACAAGATTGCGATGCCAGGATATGTACATGGTGCCTTCAAAGGATAGGAAGATGGATGGTGAAAGTGAATGGCGAAAGTGAATGGTCGACATGCTCAAATAGATGGAAAAGCTAGCCTATCACAAATAGTTCCTATTGCCAGGTTTTCACTACTTGTTTTTATTGCACTTTTTTAGATTTTATGATTTTTTTATCTTTTTTATTTTTTACTTTTTTTTTGTATTTTTCTCTTTTTCTATTTTTTTTTTTAATTTTGATCTTTTTCTTTTTGTTGTTGCCAAGATGCCTGTTTGTTGGGTTTTCATCAAGGCAACCATTTTTTCAAAACATTTTTTTGATGTTTTTGGATTTTTTCAAAACTTTTCTGATGTTTTTGGTATTTTTGGATTTTCTCAAGATATCTAAGATGGAATGATATGATATGACCGATTGAAGAAAAAAGTTTTCCTCCAATAGGAGTAATGCAACCATGGATAAATGATAGATCAAAATGAAAGATTCACCGCAAAACATGTCACACAAGCAACATATCTCTTGTCGAAAGATGATAATGGTTGATTGATTATGATGCTAGGAATGATTGATTCCATAGGGCATGATGATGATAAGTACTTAGGATCCTTGATTTCCTCTAAGTACAATAAGATCGATGATTGTTGATGATTGATTGACAAAAGATATGATGATTTGATAATGTTTTACAGCTAGGCTCAAATATGATTGACATGATAAGATTTAAGGTTGCAAAGGGACATGATGGCATGGATCTTGATAAGCTAGGAGATATGGAATGGAAGAAAGCAAGGATAAAAATAATGAATGGGATGATCAAGATCAACCAGATAAGATATGGACACAAGGCCCAAGAATTTTTCCCCTATTCCTAATCAAGACCAAGGATGAGAAGAAAGGATGTATCTAGTAAGAACGATGGAATATGGATAAGACGAAAGATATGGTACAGAATATATGGATACAGCGTATAAGATAAGATATATGATGTTTAAGGAGATCCTTAACCTTGTCAAGATCAAAGGTGGAAATGTGGAAGATAATATATGCATGATAGGAAGATGGAATAAGGACTTAAGCATCAAGTTTCATGACCAAATATCCCTTTAATAAACTATAGTAATGGGGATGATACTCATAAATGTTGGCCTATCAAAGGTATGATGGAAGAACTAAGGAATTATCCAAAGGTTTGGATTAAGGGAGAAAAATTGGGGATGAATGTTGGGTAATGTATAGGAGGTGGGAAGGCTTTTTATGGATAGATGGAAAGGGTGGCAAGATCAACATTGGCACACACCTTGAAGGGTGGTGGAGTGATTGAGGAAAAATGGATTTGGAAGGTGATAGGTTTTTAGATGAAAAATTGAAGGAAGCTTTTGGATTAGCAAATTTGGATGCCAATTTATATTTTATTGCTTCTATGAGACTTTTTGGAGTCCACATGACTTTTGACTTTGATTTTTGCTTTGTGGGCCTTTGTGGCCTTTGAGATTTCTCTTTTTGCTTTATGGGCCTTTGTGGCCTTGGAAATTTTTCTTTTTTCTTTAATGGGCCTTTGTGGCCTTTTGAAATTTCCTTTTGCTTTATGGGCCTTTGTGGCCTTGGAAATTTTTCTTTTTTCTTTGATGGGCCTTTGTGGCCTTTTTTATTTTTCCTTTGGTTTTGGATCAAATTTTATTTTATTTTTGCATGCCTATTTGAGGAGACATGTTGATCCTTTGACACATGTGGATTTTGATATGGAATCTTTTGACATTTGGCACCCAAATTGCTTCCAAGAGCAATAAGAGAGGTGGATTGAGATGAATAGTATGGAGGTATCATGGATGAGTTGTTGGAGGTAGAATTTTGAAAGGGAATCAAGGATGTTTGCCTTTGTTGTTCTTGAGGAATAAGATATGGACCTAGGATAGAGGGAAGGTTTGATGGACTAGGATGAGGGCCTAGGATAGATGGAAGGTTTGGTGGATTAGGATGAGAACCTAAGATAGATGGTAGGTTTGATGGATTAGGACACTTAGGTATATAACCAAGGTTGTGATAATATAGATTTTGTTCAACAGAAAGGGTTTCTAGGATACCTTGTTCATGAAGGCCTAATCCTTTGCCTTTGTAGTTCATACTTTGACACATTTGTTTACCAATGGTATATGTGTTGTTTGTGAAACAAGATGCGAGTCCATTTTGGGGAGGATATGATATGGATGAAAGGATAGGTGTCAGAAGTAAACCGGATCAGATAAAGGTGGAGGATCCCAATTTGTAGGTGTGTGGTTCATGGATAGCTTGTATAGGTGTGATAGGATCTTGACATGGGGATGATGGGGTGTTTTTATCTTGACTTGGAAAAGGATCACGAGGTGTAGGAGATGGAGTAGCTTGCTCTTTATTAGATTTGGAATCATCATGAAGTGGTATGGAAGGAATATCTTGATCTTGATGAGGAAAGGAATCATGAGATTTTGTGGAAAGCATATCTTGATCATCAGATGGTAGGACATCATTAGATAGGATGGAAGAACTATCATGCTCCTAGGATGCAATGGAATCATCAAATGGTATGAATTCTTTAGATGTAGTGGAAGGAGTACTTGGAAGAATACTTTTCTCTTGAGATGGAAATGAATCATTATGGATGAAAAGTGAAAGGAGGGGATCAACATAGAATTTTTGAGAGATGGGGTATTGGTCAAATATTGGAAGAACTTGTGGAATTTTGATATAATTGGATGAAGTGGAAAGAATGTTTTAATCTTGATGTGTAAGGGATTCTATGCTAGCATGGTTTGGACAAAGAGATTTACATGAATCATTGGATGTAGAAGATATGATAGAAGAAGGTGGTTGGATGGAATCGTTGACTTGGGTGAAAGAATCATGAGATTTATTTTGGCTTATGGGAGATGAAGATAAATGCATGACATGGTAAGATTGTTCAATATCATTTGTGTTTGAATACTTTGATTTGGGCTTATTGAAATTTTGCAAAAATTCAAAGAAATTGAACTTGGATGATGTAGTTGTTGGTGGAGAAGGTGTCATGTCCAGATTTCTGTCAGAGGAATAAGAATAGATGTTTGACAAAAAATATCCTTCTGTGGTTGTTTCCCTTTGCATATCCTAGATTTTTTGTTGAATGTTCTTTATTTAATGAGCTAAAGCATTCAATTGATCCTCATCTATTTCACCCATGGTGGTTTGAGTTTTAATTTCCTATTCTTTGAGTTTATGGCTTTTGGGGTCTTGTTAAAATGGGCATACAATTGTCATAGTTTTCACTAAACTTTTGATATTTGTTTGGAGGAGTGACAAGGGTTTACCCAAGTTCAAATAGAATGACAAATTCTATTGACGTGAACTAGGGTGCATCTAATTAAGCAAGCTTCATTTTGTGATGAAAGGATGATAGATCCTGATGAGGAAACTAAACTTGAAAATCAGAGATGTTTTGAATGATTTTGGGCACTTTAGGATGTTAGATCTTGGTATAGCTAGACATGTTCACTTGTTAGACCTATTTGGAAAGTTTAGACTGCTGGTGAAACTGAGGAATGATTGAACAGTGCTGAGGATTCCCAGGATGAGACTGACTGTCAGACAGGAGATGAAACTAGGTCACTATTTTGTGGTCTACAAAATGTGCCAAAACAAAGACAAAAAGTGCCAGAGAAAGTGCAAAAAGCGCCAGAGAAAGTGCAAAATGCGCCAGAGAAAGTGCAAAAAGCTCCATAGAAAGTGTAAAAAGTGCTAGAATAGGTACAATATGCGCTACAGGACTTGCAAGATGCGCTAGAAAGTTTTACAAGGCTCTATAAGCAGGTTTTGACTATGGTAACTTGGACAATATGTGTGAATATAGATGCAAGATGTGCCAAAAGGAATTCAATATGCACTAGAAGGTCTACAAGATACGCCAAACTGGAAGAATAACACTATTTCTTGGAAGTTTGTTTTATTTTTTGGATTTTCTAGTTGGAGACTTGGTTGTTTCAATGAATGTAATTTTGAATCAAGGTTTTCACTTTCGACATGTGATGTTTTGTTTGAAATTTGTTTTGAAAACACTTTGATAAAGACACATTAGGCAATGTACACTCTTAAGGCTATGAAAGACTATACTCGTTTGGATTCCACGTGGATTTACCCCAACCACACTTATTCTTAGCGGATGAATTCAAAAGCTTGGCCACACGGGCTTCCCCTTACAGTGCAGTCACTTCTTAGGTCAACCAAGCTTCCAGCCCCCATAAAACTCTCATAGAAGGTTGAACATCTCTACTAAAAACTGTGAGAATGTAGATGCCTTTGCAACGACCGTTGTTGCACCAAAGAATAGATAAAGGTTTTTGGCCAAACTATAACAAGGGTTTTAATACGGGTATTCCGTTCATAGGGGATAATCCATGAGGTGAGAGACCATTACTGCCCTTCTCATCGAAACTATCCTCATAATATTGGCCTTTGTTCTAGTATCCACATTTATATACTGACTGGAAGTCACTTGGCTTTAGTGTGTTATTGGTTGGGTCGTTCCCTTGGGTGATTATTTTTTCCCACAAGGCAGGCCCTCTAAGATAAACAAAAGCAAGCAAGTATATATGTAGTTTGATCAATCTTCATTCCACATGAATAAAGAGAGAACACACACTATATGCTCAACTCACACTCGTAAAGAAACACGAATGGGTTTGGCTTTTTGGTCACCCAGTTAAGGGGAGAGCATATGCCTACCATTCATCAAGCATGAAAGACATGGTGTTCTTTATCATTTTAATTAAACTAGATTCCTAATTTAATCAAAAGAAAGCACTTAAATGACTCCAACCCCTACATAAATCATCAGTAGTTTGATAAATTTGTCTTTTACCAACATATAAAAGTACCTGCAAGCAGAAAACACAAATTAGTTCTTGGGTTTTTTAAATTTTTCAAATTTACACAGATGCGCTAGAACAGTCATCTAATGCACTAAAAGATCTTTCCTATGCGCTAAAAGAAATCATGTATGTGCCAAAAGAAGTTCACATCCAGAATCTGTGAAACAACTTCCAAAAAATGTCAATAAAAAGGGGCTAGGCCCCACAGTGGGCGCCATTTTGTGTGTGTGTTAAATATGTAAAGTTAGTATCAACACAAACCTTAATGAAATGATATATATTAAAGATTCAAAGAAAAGAAGTTACTCTAAATTGCAATAAAATGAATCTTTTAAGAACGTCTCATTGTCCTCTATTCTTAATGATTCCTTTAACCTCTTGGCCCTCATATTTCTATGTGCACAAAGGCTATTAGAATGACGCTTAAGAAACAAGCTTATTATTTAACATGCAAGCCAATTAAATTCCTACATGAAACTAAATGGTAGAAATGATGATGGATATTATGATGAATGATGGATGATTATGATGAATGGTGGGTGACTATGATGAATTGACAAACGGTGGTGGATACTATGGTGGTGATCTATATGATTCGACATATGCTCAAATGCAAACTCTAAATATACTAATCTAAAATGCAACTATGATGCAAAGGATGATATAAAATGCAACTATGAAGTAAAGTGTTAGTCTAAGATCTAACTATGATGAAAAACATGATATAAAAACTAATTATAAGACTCTAAAGTGCTCCCAATCTCAAATGATAAACCTCCATGATAACTCTATTCAAAAGTGGATATAAAATACAATGCCAAAGGGTTGTATTTATAGTCTTTTCTAAGCATCTTGTGAGGTGGCAATAATCAACGGTCTAGATTTGAACAAGAAGAATGGAGGGTGGAGATGGAGAGAATCAAAATGTTGTCCCCTTGACCAAAGACAACATGCCATTTGGATGGAAGAATCTCTTGACCAATGGGAAACATGCCAAATGGATGGAAGACTCAAGTGTGGGAAGAAAAGACCATGTGTTTGAAAATTGGTGGAAGATAATTCTAATTAAAAATTAGAATTATTTAATTTCATGTGACCTTGGTGAGGTGGCATGAAAATTTGTAGATAATGAATTATTAGAATTTCCCCTTGAACAAGGGCAACATGCCAAATGGATGGGAGAATCAAGTGTGTGAGGAATAATCCATGTGTTTGAATGCCAAATGTGTGGGAGAATCAAGTGTGTGAGGAATAATCCATGTGTTTGAATGTTAAATGTGTGGGAGAATCAAGTGTGTGAGGAATAAGCCATGTGTTTGAATGTTTGTTGAAGATAATTCTAATTAAAAATTAGAATTATTTAATTTCATGTGACCTTGGTGAGGTGGCATGAAAAGTTGCAGACATGTGCTTGAATTCCTAATCTGAGATTAGTGAAACTTAATTAAATAAAACAAACTTTAGAAATTTGTTTATTTAATTAAATTAGAAGAATATGATTTTTTTTTAGATTTGAAGAATTAAAGGATATGAAAAATATAAATAAATTGTGAATTTATTTATACGTAGTCAAATATTAATTAAATAACTAGTATTTAATTAATTAAATGTTGTGACCGATTTTAGGTGTATACAACAACAATTCCATGTGCAACAAGAAGCCACTCAACTACTAGCCCAACAACAAGCATTGTTGGCACAACAACAGTAAGACCAACAACAAGTGTTGTTAGCACAACACTTGTAGGCATACCAACAAGTGTTGCTAGAAAAACAAAACTTGCAACCACCTCCCACAAACATGCAAAACAACCCACTTGTCACTCAAGTGATCAAACCACCCCAAAACACATTCATCCCACCACCTGATCCGCAAAACGATATGTCTGCGCAAATCAAATTTCTCTCACAACAAGTGCTAGATGTCTACAATTTTTGGAAAAACAACAAAAAAACAAGGGAATTTGTGCCCTTATCCATTTGAAAAAATCATTGTGATGGTTCCATTCCCAAAAGGGTTCGAGATACCTAAATTTGACAAATATCGTGGGACTAGTAACCCTGAGGATCACATCAGGGAATTTCATGTCCACTGTATGGAAGTTGCATACGATGAGTCTTATCTAATGTGACTATTCCCTTGGAGTTTGGCTAGACCAGCAATGGAATGTTTCTCTCGCCTTCCTCCGAGAATCAAAAATTTCTAATAAATTGTGGACTTGTTCATACAGAACTATTCATTCAACATAGGCATGGACATGAGTTTACAAGAACTATCCACTCTCAAACAAACCAAGGGAGAAACATTTACATCCTTCTTGCAATGATGGTGATCCAAGGCCAATAGGAGCAAGTGGACTATGCTAGAAGAACAACAAATCTATACTATCATCGTCAATCTCAAAGGAACCTTGTCCTTCAATCTAAAAATGTAATGCATCACCACATATGACTAGTTGATCCCCAAGGCGCTCAACATTGAAAGAGCCCTTATCGCACAAGGGGGACACCTACTTATCAAGAAAATCATCCATCAACTAGTTATAATGAAAAACCTCGCACATGGGCAAAGAACAAGAATGTTACTAACAATGTTGTGGTTGACGCCAAAGTTATTATCAGTGCTCCAAGGCAAAACACGCAATCATATCAACAACTACAATTCAACAACCAAAACAATGCACAAGCCAACACATCATCACAACAACCCAACAATCAAGTGGTCAATAACCTAAAAAATCAAGGGGGACCACCCCCAAGGAAGTATCCCCCCAAACAGAAATACGCACTGCTTGGGGAACCGATTGAGTCTTTCATGCAATGACTAGTCCAAGCAAATCTCATCAAGATCCATGTTTATGAAAATTATCAAGAACCTCAAGTTAAACCACCATGGTATAACAAGAAACAACTCTATGATTTCCACAAAATAAAGGGACACACGACAGCCAGTTGCATGCAACTTAAGAATCTAATTCAGGACCTCATTGGTGATAGAACCATAACCATTGAACAACCTACAGGAAATCAAGATCTAAAGATATACATGAATCTGATGCCAGATCACAATAAGGGGAACAACAATGGTAAGGCAAAGTATAATAATGTGAACCATGTTTATGACCATGTTGTTGCATCCTTAGATGAATAGTTGTTGTTAGTATCAAAGGATCTTGAGCCAACTATAGAGTCACCACATGTGGTGGAAAATTTACCATTCTGGGACCATCCCAAGCACCCAAAGCATATGTCACCAATCCAAAGTCAATTCCCAATGGTTATAATGTTTTGGTTCAATTAAAAATAATCCCCACCCAAATCTCCATCATGGAGTTGCTGAAAATCTCGCCCGCACATAGGAAAATCCTAGAAGAAGCATTGGATTCATCCACTATTCCCATGGGTCTTGATGCGGACCAGTTCCAAGCTATGGTTGGACACATTACCATGCCACATCTCCTAACATTTTCTGATCAAGACTTCCCAACTCAACCATCCAATAACGGTGCACTCCATCTTGAATTCTTAGCCCATAAAAATAAAGTCAAACGAGTCTTGGTGGATGGAGGTGTGGGTCTAAATATTTGTACTCTCAAGCTAATAAAGAATCTGGGATTCTCTAACAAATTCATTGAAAAAGGTAAGGGTATTACTATCAGTGCATATGATGATCAAGAACGGGTGTCTCAAGGCACCATTCAACTCCCTATTCAAGCAGGGCTAGCTATCATGGAAACTACATGTCAAGTCCTTGATCTAAAATTACCTTACAATATCCTCTTGGGATGCCCATGGATCCATGGGATTCAAGCTATCGCATCCACCTTCCATCAATGTGTAAATTTTTCATATCGAAATCAAGAGGTCACAGTCCATGGAGATCCTAAACCATTTTATTATTGCAAGAATCTAGAAGCAAAGTACTACAAAATCCCTCAAGTCCCAAAGAATGATGAGGGACCCACATCTCCATATATAGACCCATCTACCCTAGCCTCCACTTCTAATACAAGATTGACACCCCATCTCAAGCCTTTAAAGCAAACCCATCCAAATTCAAAAGATGGGGAGACCTAAGTCAGGAAGTGGTAGATGAAAAGGAAATATCAAGCATATTGTATCAAGATGAAAGGCCCATACTTGATCTTCCCATGGAAAATGACAACAAAGGACTATGGTTGATGCAAGGATGGGGCTATAATAAAAATGAAAAACTTGGAAAAAATGACAATAGTCTTCTAGAACCTATCATTCCTAAGAAGCGTATAAAGAATCTTGGCCTTGGATGTACCCCTCCGAAGATAACCATACTTGGCAAAGGTACCCTAGTTAGAAAAGTCAAAGGTCCTCCTTAGTTGCTGGTGTCCACAAGTTTTCCCTTAGATAACTATACCTTTGATATAACCGATGTGTGTGACGAGGACCCTATCACTGACCTACCCATGCTATTTTAGGATTCCTCTCTTTTCATCATTAGTACCCTATCTTTCAAACCAAGTAACCAAACTAATGAGCTAAAACTTGTCTACCCCTAACTCATCAATTACGACCAACAAGGACCACTGATTTTAGACACACTCGTAAAAAATGAGGATTTCTCAGAATTCATGGGATTGTGAGATACTCTACCATGTGGAGATCACAAAGATGGGTTTGACATTGAGCTAGACACACATGCCTATTATGGGGAAACGATTGAATCCCTCAATCACAAAAGTGAAAATTTAAGAATAATATCTAGGCCTTTGAGTGAAAACCACACTGTGGCACTCTCTGACCCAAAAATAGTAAAAAAGAGGATGCATCCAATGGTGAAAATCTCTTTGAGGCACCAAAGGATGAGGGATTCAATCTTCCCCTTAGTGTTATTCATCAAGAAAAGTGAGTGGTCTTAGTAGAGAAATGTAATCTAGTTAATCTAGGGACTGGGGAAATACCACATATCACCTTCTATGCATAATCACTTTTGACAGAAGAATAGGAACTCCTAGCTACTTTTCTAAGGGAAAGAAAGGTAAAATTCACATGGACCTATGCTGATATGCCTAGTATTGATCCAGAGGTTGTGGTTCACCATCTAGCCATCTATCTAGAGGCAAAACCAGTAAGACAAAATTTGTGAAAGATGCATCTGCAAATAGCATTACTGGTCAAACTTGAATTACAAAAGCTCCTTGACATTGGCTTCATATGGCCAATTGATTATCTAGAGTGGGTTTCAAATCTTGTACCAGTCTCTAAGCCCACTAGGGGCATCTGCATTTGCACTGACTTCAGAGACCTAAACAAATCATGTCCTAAGGATGATTTCCCTCTCCCAAACATAGACATGATTGTGGATATGATGGTAGTACATGAAATGCTATAACTAATGGATGGATTCTCAGGGTACAATCAGATCATGATAGCTAAGGATTCCCAACACAAGACAGCTTTCACTTGTCCATGGGGGACTTACTGCTAGGACATGATGCCATTTGGGTTAAAGAATGTCAGAGAAACCTACCAAAGAGCTATGAATCTAATCTTCCATGATATGATTCAAAAAATTGTGGAAGACTATGTGGATGGCATATTGGCCAAATCAAGAAAGCATTGAGATCACATAGCAACACTAATCTCCATCTTTGATAGGCTAGAAGAGTACAAGGTTGGACTCAATACCAAGAAGTGTGTCTTTAGTGTACAATCAGGGAAACTGCTAGGGTATATCGTGTCTATGAGAGGAATCGAGATAGATCCTGCCAAAGTCAAAGCAATTCTCAAAATGGAAGCACCAAGAATATTGAAGCAATTAAGGGGTTTGCAGGGAAGGCTCCAATCCATTCGTTGATTTATAGCACAATTAGCAAATAAGGCTATCCCATATTCTCATCTACTCCACAAGGGGGTAGCATAAAAATGGGACAAGAAATGTGACTAGGCTTTCAATAAAATCAAGGAGTACTTGTTGACACCACTAGTCCTTATGCCACTGATTCCAAACAAGCCATTGATCCTATATATATCGGCAACAGCAGTAGCCCTTGGTGCTCTCTTAACTCAAAATGATGAAAATGGGAAGGAGAGAGCTATTTACTATATTAGTATAACCATGGTGGGACATGAGCTGAATTACACATTCATTGAGAAGGCTTTCCTAGAAGTGGTGTTTGCAACACAGAAGTTTAGACACTATATGTTGGCTCACCAGATAAAACTCATTTCCAAGATAGACCCTCTCAAGTATCTACTTTCCAAAGCAACACTCACAGGGTGAACAACAAAATGGGTCATGATCCTAATAGAGTATGACATTGAGTATGTAGAATGGAAGGCCATTAAAGGACAAGTAATTGCAAACCAACTAGTAGAGGCATTGATATATTCAAAAACCCACTGATATCAGAGTTCCTCAATGAGTCAATCTTTAACCTAAGTGTAGAAGATCACTAGAAAGTATATTTTGATGGATCCTACACACAACTTGGGTCAATAGTGGGAGTCTTCTTCATTACACCACAAGGAGATTGCATACCCAATTCATATAAGATATCTTTTCCTTGCACAAACAACATTGTGAAATATGAGGCTCTTGTCATAGGACTCAGAATAGTAGTACAATGGAAGATCATGGCACTCAAGGTCTATGGAGATTCACAGCTTATCATCAACCAGGTAAATGATGAATACCAAACAAAAGATGACAAATTGACTCCATACAAGAAACTAGCAAAAATCCTCAAAGAATTCTTCATTGACATCACGTTTGAGCAAATACCCAAAGCAAACAACAGAGTAGTGAATGTTATGGAAACAATTAGATCCCTACTGGATATCCCATGCAATGTCCCCAAACAAGAATTCATGGTAGAGCAACTTCTCATACTAGCATTCAAGGTATGAGAGTCTAAATTTATGTGTGAAATCATTGGTCCTAGTGACCCCTAGTACCATGACATATACACCTACTTGAAAATAGGAGTCCTCCCCACCAATATCACTCTGAACCTTAAGAGAACATTCGTCAAGAATTCATCTCGCTTTGTTATCTTAGGAGACACCCTATACTGTAGGAGTATCAAAGGAACCTTGTTACGATGCCTTAATCTTGAGGAAGCTTTGACTGCTTTAACTGAGGTACACAATGGTATTTTTGGATCACATTCGAGTGGTATGACCTTGGCTAAGAAACTGTTGAGGATTGGGTACTATTCGCCTACAATGGAAAGAGAAGCTAGCAACTATGTTTGAAAGTGCTTGCAATGTCAACAGCATGGGGACCTCATCCATGAACTATCTCAGGAGCTCCGACTGATCATAAAACCTTGGCCCTTTTCACAATGGGGGCTCGATCTCATTGGTAAAATCACACCCACCTCATCCAATGGACACAAGTTCATTATCACCGCCATAGAGTACTTTACAAAGTGGGTAGAGGCCATTTCAATGACCTATATCATAGGGAAGCAGATATCTAAGTTCATCATGAACTACCTCATCTGTCGTTATGACATCCCACAAGCCCTTATCTTAGATAACGGGACACCTTTCAAAAACCAAGATGTTTAGGAACTATGCCAAAAAAATTCAATATCCAACATCACTTCTCTACTCCATACTACCCCCAAGGAAATGGCCAAGCCAAGGCTTCTAATAAAACCATCTTGAAAATCTTAAAGAAGACAATCAATGAAGTTAGTCGCGACTAGCATTTACAATGAAATCCCACCTTATAGGCCTACTAAACAATTATCCACACGCCTACAGGTGCAACCCATTTCTCCCTGGTCTATGAATCAGAAGCCATCTTTCCTATTGAGATCGAGCTCCCATCCTTAAGAATATCATTTCAAAATCTCATCACTGATGAAGAATATCAGGTGTCACAATTGAACAAGCTAAAACTATTGGATGAGCAGCACATGGATGCCTTAAACCATCTACAAGTCTATCAAAACTATCTCAAGCGAAGATACAATAAGAAGATCAGGAGTCAAACTTTTCAAGTCAGAGAGCTTGTATTGAAGGAGAATCAAAAAAATGTACCAAATCTAGACAACAAGGGAAATTTTGAATCCAATTGGTTGGGAACCTTTATCATCATAGCAAGCTACAAATCAAGAGCATATTAGCTATCTACACCCAAAGGGGAGCCTCTGCAAGATCCTATCAATAACTTCCATCTCAAAAAAAATTATACCTAAACTTGTGAGGTATAATCCAAAAAATATAAAAAATATAAAAAATCAAAAAAAGGATTGAAAACAGTAAAGAAAAAAATCATCCTCTAGTGAAAACCACTTTGATGGTGTTTTGGGAAAGTACCTTGGCGAAAATCTGGCAAACAGGTACCTCGTGTAAATAAGCACTTTCCATCCACCATGATCTCTATGGCTTGTTCTGCATGATTCATCCATCACACTTCCATTGATCTTTCCATCACCCATTCGCATATGCATTATAGCTTGATCCTATGTTTGTATCATGACACCTCCTAGTACTACTTGGCACCATTCCTAAGGTCAATTTGTCCTGCCTATATCGGAGTAGTCTATCACACCATGTTGGGGGCATGTTTTTATACCTACATTGGATTGGATTCATGTATATTCTTGAAGTATACCTTAAAATCAGAAAATCCAAAAACATTCATAAAATCAGAAAACCCAGAAACATCCAAAACATATCAAAACTCAAAAACAGGTCAAAGGTTAGAAAAATTCAAAAATAGGGTTGTCTTGTCGAACTATGGGTCTCTAAGCTCTGAACGTAGGAAATGCCATCATCGATGTGCCGCCGAGACACATTAGGTCAGTCCTTTAGGAGTCCATCATAATAAGCTAGCAATCCATTTATTCATATCTCATCAATAAACGAGTTTATGTCAGTCAAACTACGTGGTCTTTGCATGTATAACATAGGAAAGGATAATCTTTGATTAGCCACCAAGGCCCCTATTTTAGGTCTTTAGGTTAGATTCTTGGTCAAAATCTCAGAAAACACAAAAACATTGAAATTTTTGAAAATGAAAACATTTGTAAAAATTCTCAAAAAATACTAAAAACAGCCTCATAACATCTTAGAAAACATCAAAAACATCCAAATATTTGAAAAATCCATTCACCCCATCTCATGATCACCCAAAATAAACATTCACTCATAATAAATTATTGTCACCCCCAACCTTTGGTGAAACAATCAGAAATAGGTATACCAAATCGAAAGTGAAAACTCAAACGTCAAGGTCTCAAGTCTAGGTTAGTAAGTAAACAAGTTGGTAAACTCTTGGTATTAATATCCCATCATCCAGTCAATCCCAAAATCATCTGATAACATCATGTCCTAGGATGCATCCTTCCTATAATGGACATCAACATTAGGCATCACCGTAGTTTAGTCTTGGGTAGAGGTATGAAGAACATAGCTTGTTTGTTTACTTGATCTTTTTCTTATTGATTTATCTTATTGCACTCATTCTAATGACCTCTTGATGATGTCTAAACAAAATGATTTAGAGAGAAAGGAATGGGGGCATTGATCATTATCTTTTTATTTGTTATGCTTGTTGGATATTCTTGTAAAATAACCTTGGTAATACTTGCTTTGGTCAGTATGTATGGAGGGATTTTTAGATAGCTTGTTAACTATTTCATTGATAGGTTATGCCTTTCTGTGTTTTGGTCCGAGATGTTTGAAAGTTCTGAAATACATCCTAGTGAGGTTTCTATATGTCAGGTGTGAACAAGGATACTCCTATCTGATTGTTGAGTTAAAGTCCATCTCACTAGGTACAACGCCATCCTAGTTTTCTATACCTTGATGCATTATATCTATGTGTGATCAAAAATAAGGAAAGTTATGCTATTTACATCCCCAATCCCTGGATAAGAAACACATCATCATAATTCATCATAACATCTAATAAAGTCTCGACAACTCATAGACTTGTTGGAATTCTTCATCTTCTCAAAATCAAGGGTTGATCCCTCTCATTCTTCTATCCTCTTTCACGCTAATATGGTATCATGACATCAATGCATCCATCTTGCATTCATAAAATGCTAGCATACTCATCCTGCATAATCATACATATCCTCATAATAAGAAAACATCATCCATCTCAAATGCATTGCATTATCATTTAAGTTGTTTAGGATAATATAGATTTTTTATTCTAAGTATCTTAATCCATCTCATTTGCATCATCATCATAATCATTCATACATCCATAAAGCATATTTGTCATGAGATCGACCCTAAAAATTAGAATTTTTTCCTGATCTCTTGAGGGGGCAATGTAGCAACATAATTCTTCGACTGGGGCAACAGTGGGGCATTCAAAAAAATTAGAAAAATTTTGATTTTTGATCTTGGTAGTGTTATTCTTTGAATCGACGCAACAAGTGCTTTGCTTCAAAAAGGGGCAAAATGTAGACACTGAAAATGTCTTGATTGATACTGGATATGTAATTTTGATTAACTAACACCTTTTCTTCCTAAATCACTTCAAATTGATCAATTAATTTTGAATAATCGGCATTATTTAATTAAAATCAACAAATTTAGCTATTAATCAAATAATTAAATTTATTGATTAATTCATCCTTAGATTCTAACTAATTATTCATCTTATTTAATTAAATCCTCTCTTAATCCTCCCATTTGATTAAAAATCAATCAAATCAAATGTCACATCTCCTAATTCACTCCAATTAATTAATTCTAGATTAATTAATCCTAAATCAACCTTCTAATCATCATTACCAATTCCTCCAGATTTTAACTCCTCGAGAGTTAAATCAACCATGATCAATTAACCAGGTTGCATATAAAATCAATTTCTTCTATTTATCTAATTACTCCAATTATCCTCAATAAGGCATATTCTAAGGAATATTCCTCTCAACCACCTTTTATTCAATTTTCCTCGAAAATTTTTCAAAAACCTTTCACATCTACATTTAATTCTCTTACAACCTTTCAAATCCTCTTACATCCTCTCAAATCTCATTCAATTCCTCTTACACCAATTTCAAATTCTCAACCAATAACATTTACTTCTCTTCCATCCTCCTCCACTCACACATTTCCCAAAATGTGTTCCACCCTCATCCAATAGAATTGTGACACTTGGCACATTCCCATTGGCTCTCAATTTGTCCCACATTCATCAAATCCTCTCATTCTTCAACCCTTGGCTTCTATAAATAGAGGCATCCTTTTTATAATATGGATCCACAACTTCATGCATTATCACTATAGCCATTTGAGTTTAGAGCATTCCATTATTTTCATCCATCATAGCTAGATTCTAGTCAATTTCATCTTTGAATCATTAACAACTCATCGATCTTATCAAAGGGATTGGGAAAGGGCTTCTTTCCACATCAAAGGACCACCACTCCCCCTATGGGATGTAGGTTTTGTTAATTCAAGTTGATTTACATGTTGTATTTGATTAGTTTCTTATTGTTTTTATGTTTTTCTCTTGAATTAGCTAAAGAATCTCATAGGGAGCATTAGATTTGATTTTCTAACATGTTTGACACTTGATTTGTGATCTCTTGTTAGCTTGTGCAGGTTTTGTGCTCACAAGTATGTGCTTCTCTTCAAAATACCAATATCTTGATTTTTGGAATGCATGACAAATTACACTTAAATAGTAATCCATGCTTAACACATAAATCAATTTTTGGATAAAAATATATTTCTTACCTTTTTTTAATTATTGATAGAACTCTCCAAAATAATTTTCATGGTCATAATATTTTGTTAAAAAATATTTTCTAAGTGGGTCAAGGATAGACAAAGTAGAAATAGTTGAAATTAAGGGTGGCCTAAATAATAAATCAACAAGTTTATTTGTCGTACTCTTCTATATTTGACAACCGAGTGAAAATATTGAAGGAGGGCTATCACTTATAACTCCTTATTGGAGCTTCATTTAAGATTGAACATTTTGAAGTGGTCAATGATTTATAATTACTATAGTTTATTTTCCCAACAAGTAATGTTTCCACTTTTTAGTTGCTTGCACCAATACATACAACTCTTGTCATAAGTATAATACCCAAGGAAAAACCTATTAAATAAATCTAAATGGTAGAAAACTAGTCTTCCACCTTGCAATAGAATAACCCCCATAGTGTCATTGCTTGCATCCATTTCCAATCAAAAGAAATTTACAAATGTAAAGCCAATATGAGTGTATTGATAATTAATTTATTTGATTCATCAAAAGCCTTTTGTCACATAATTCCCAATTAAGAACTCTTTACATGACCTAAAATAGCATGCAATGAAGTTGACATAGAATAAAATGCTTTTAGAATTTACACAAGCATTGAGTTTCCCTATAAAGCTCCTTGTTTCAATAATGATTGTGGGATTGAGCCAATTCATAATGGCCTCAAATTTTATCAGGTCATTTTTAACTACACCATAATCTATTACATGACTAAGATAAACTAGAATTTATTTTACAAATTCACACTTCTTACCATATAATTGAACTAGTTCTCCTTTAACATTTGTATTTCTTTTTCCAAGTGTTCAACATGCTCTTCATATGTTTGGCTAAAAATAAGAATATTATCTAGGTAAATAATTACACATTCATCAATGAGAGGATATAACACTTCATTAATCAACTACATAAAGGTTTTTGGAACATTCCACAACCCAAATATAATTACTAGTCATTCAAATAGCCATTGCTTAGTCTTGAATGTAATTTTCCAAATATCCTCTTTTTTTACCCTTAGTGATAACTAGACCTCAAATCTAATTTTGTGAAATACTTGGCATATCATAGTTGGTCTATTAAATCATATATGAATGAAAAGGGGTATTTTGTGTTTATCAAAATCCTATTCAAAGCTTAGTGATTAATTCATATGCACCAAAATTTATCTTTCTTTAGTACCATCGTGATTTGAGAATTGCATAATAACATGCTAAGCCTTATAACTCCATGTTACAACAAGCATCATAGTTGATCTTTTAATTCATTAGCCTCTAATATCCTTTGGTAATATAATCATATATTTGAAAGTGGGTAATCGAGAAATAAATTGGTCTCATGCTCAAAATATCTATATGAGGGTAGCCCCGTAGTCTCCTAAAAAATCAATAAAATTATATATCAACTATTCCACACCCTTTTTTTCTAAGTTAGAATGTAACTTCCATATATTATTTTTACCTTCACCACTTGCTCTTCCTCTTTCTTTCTTTGCAACATCAATAAAGAATTTTTTTCTATTATATTTAATGGGTGCCTTGCTTAGGAAACATTGACCATGGATACCTTGATTTACCATCATCTCTCCTCCATTTTTTAATAGGCACTTGTTTAATACTCGATAGAAAATTACATCATGTTCATAGAGATATGTGCTACCAAGAATAATCCCACATACATTTAATGGAATAACATTCATAGTTACCTCATCCTTAAATTCCATTCAATATGCAAATATTATTATACACTATGTTTTAATTAAAATATCAACTACATTTTTTAGCCATCCCAAAGGGCCTAGTTTTGCATACCTCTATGTATCTAACCCAAGTTCTTATACAAAATATTTGAAAATTAAACTTACTTAATTACAAGCATAAAATAATATCACATTTTTTACCTTTCAAATGTACCCTCGCATGAAATATCCTAGTAGAGTCCTCCTTAGATTAAGTTCATCATGAACCACATTTTATTTATTTTGCATAGTTGTAACACATGATGTTTTGTTGGGGCGGGGGGCCTAGCTCGATTGGTTAATGCATCCTGTTGTAGGCAAGAGGTCACGAGGTCTAGTCTCCCCCCAAACCCATGGTACTAGAGGGCATGTCGTGTTGGTGCCACTAGTCACGTGAAAAAAGTTTACCA
>VDFB02060676.1:0-30699 GCA_007258455.2 Sequoia sempervirens
AACATATATATGCCACTTTTTAGTGATTCAAGTTTAAAAGTTGGATCAGTGTTAGTTGTTTCCTTTATAAAGTGTGACACAACTTTGTGCTTTTACCCTATAGTCATAACAAACCACATAGTGTAAAATCAGAAAGCAAAGCCAGACAAAAGACAAAGAAATAGGTTTGTGATCCAAATTTGAGCTAAATCTGACTAGTCTAGGGCAGAGTACAACCTAGATTGACAAGGTTCTTTTACTAAAATCAAAGTTTGGATGTGTTCTACAATGTCTAAGTGTTTTTTTTTTTTCCTTTTTCTGTGGCTATGTAGGTCTGATAGTAAATAATTTTCCAAAATTTAACAAATTTGTGATTTTTTAATATGAAACAAAAAATTATGCAAGAAATTTTCAAAATCCTTAATGATGAATGCAATTTAGAAACACTTTTCAGAATGTAAAGCAAAAAATTTGATCTATCTTAAGTTTTACAAATCTGAAAATTGAAATCTTGTATGCTTTATGCAACAATAATAATGCACTTTTTTCTCCTTTTCACTATATGCAAATGCCTAAATGAACATTTTCAACACTTTCAGATTTGAATTTAAGCCTAATGCAAGCTATCAATGCAAACATTAACTAATCCTATTTTGCAATGACTGAATTCAACCCTAGATGCAAAATGCAATGCAATTTTTTTCTTTTTCAATACTTTTTTGTGATAAGCAAGGTTAAATGATGAAAGCAAGCAGTCTAAGATTTATTTCAGATTTTGAAATGATAGCTTCAAATTTTAGAGGTGTCAAAGTGTTTGAAATATTCAATTTCACCAAAATGTTTGATTGGGAAAATGTTGAAGACCATCTTCCCAATTTGGATTAATTAGATTAAAGATGACCTCAAGAATCACTTGGCTACAAACCTATTAGAGAGAGATAAAATGACAGATCAAAGCTTTAATCCAATTATTTAGGGGTGTGTGTGTGCGATTGATGAAGTGAATTTGAATTAGTAATTTCTAAGTGTAATGATCTAGTTATGAAAACTATGCAAATGCAACGATCTATTATGATTTTTGACAAACTAGATGCAAATAGTTAAATTTCAATTCCAAAAATGATAAAAGCAGACACAAATGCACCTGATATATAAATTTAAGCTTGATCTTACGAGTCTAGGGTGTAGTATTCCCTAGATGATTCTCCAAGTTTTCCTCATATCTAAAACTATAGGCTTCAAAACACTAGTCCATAGCTTCTATCCTCTAGGTGTTATTGGAACTTCACCTATTGATAAGAAAATATAGATTATGTGACTTGTCAACTTGTAGGGTTAGAGTGCATGAATGAGCAAGCAACCTTCAATCTTCCTAAAACTCACTTTAGATTTACAACTTGCACACATGAGAGGAGAGGAACGGTTGTGTCATATAGGGGCTTGCCTCAGTCAAACCCTGTATTGGTATTTCTACCTCCACAATGGAAAATTGTGATAAAAGAGAGTGTAACCTTGGATGGATAGAGGCTAGTTGACAAATAAGTAATGAATTGACAACTTGTTGCAACTCACTAATTAGATTTGAGCTCCTTGATGGACTAAAGTCACACTCATCACCTTCAAGGATCAATTTTTGCTTGATTTGGTTTGATTTGATGACTTACAAGTGTTAGTACATATAAAAAAATGCATGCAAAACATATGATAAAATTACATAAAACATGACATGATGCTTGAATGGAAAAATACTTCAATAATCTTGATAATTCTACTTTTGACTACTCTTGAATCTTTTTAGGACACTTGATTTTCTCAATTGAATTCACTTACTTGCTTCTAGGATTAAAATGGTGAAAATGCTTTGTATTATTTATATACAATTCTTTAAATTTCTCAAAAAATTAAATACTGATAGCCGACATTTGGAATTAGAAATTAATATAATAAATTACTGATATTGACATATTCAAATCTGGGGCCAAATAAAGTGGTCTAGGGCACATAGCGCTCTAGACTAGATTCTCGCTTTTTAGGAATCAAAAGTGTTTTTGATTATGGAACAAACAGGTTTTAAAGGGATCCCAAAACCCTTAACAATCAGATAGCGAAAGATAGAACATAAACAGAGCGGAAACAAAAACAAAAAGCTTCCCACTAAGAAGAAAATAGTGGAAACCAGGGCAACACAGCAAAAAACTAACAAAAAACCACAAAACAGCCAGCCCCTAGGCTAGGTTCCTTAGGATCTTCACCGCCTTCTGCTCTAACTTGTTCATATTAAGTGCATACTTCTTGATCTCCTGGATGTTCACTAAAGCTTGGTTTGCCTTCCTTTTCAAAATTTCTCTGGTCCTGTTACTTGGTCCCCCACTATCCAACTGCCCTTCCTCTTTATCCAAATCAAGAAACACAACAGTTTTAACATGATGGGAATTTTCTAGGTTCTCCACCATGGTGTTCATGTTCTGTGCGGTGGATTTTAAAATCTTATGGATCATAACCAACACTTTGTGTAGAGAGTTTTTGATGTTCCTCAACTGCTCTTCCATATCTACCTACTTGCCTTCATGGTTTCTTTTGAAATCCTCTAACTCATCCACCATTTTCTTGAGGCACTCAACCATATACTTCTCTTCCTTAGTCCATAAATTAGTGGCCTGACCACTACCACTACCTTTGTTATTCTCATCATCAAATTTCTCCATTTTACTGTTCATGGCTCTCTGGTTCAACTTAATCTCCTTAATTTCAAAGAACACCCATCTCATTAACCTAAAATTATCCACAAACCCATTGCGGGAAATAGCAAGAATATCGGTGGGAAATTCTTGTTCCTTCTTGAAATAGTGATCCCCTGCCTTGAGATCCATAGGGAAGCGGGGCCTCTCATCTCTATCGGTAGCAGGGTAGCTAGAGTACTTAGACAACGAAACTGACTATGAGTCCTCTTCTTTCTCATCATAGGAGGGGTCCTCCGACACCTTTCTCTTACCCTTCTTCTGAGGAGAATCCCTAGATTTTCCTTTCCCCTTGTTAGCAACCCTTTCCTTAGACGAAGGAGTCTGGTATGGAAGAGCTGGCATGGCTTTAAAATGATCATGAATAAGGACAAGCAATCCTTCATCAAGAATAGAATACCTGGTAGGGTTCTGTTTATGGATTTTCACACTGGCATTTAGAGAAGAAGCGAGATAAAAAGGAAAATAAATCCGACCCCTAATGCCTAAAAGTGATTAGGAGGATGGTAGGAGGACTCTAGCAGGCATCCAAAGGCGACATACTCTCCAGCCAACACAGGAGATTCCAGACCCTCCCTCAGTCTGCGTGACAGCACAATCCATGCAGATCATGGCAACTTTTTTTTTAGGAAGTCCCTTTAGCAACTCTCCCACTCCCTCTGCGTCCCGGGCACCCCGGCAGTCTGACCGCGCCATTAGGATTGCGCTTCCTAGCCCCCCTGGGAGCCGTGCCTGGAGGGGCCATGTGCCCAGCTGCCTAGCCTTGTTCATTTGGTGAGCCACAGCACTGCAAAACCGGTTTATCCTCACCCATCTGTGCCCAGTCTTTTAGCAAAACCTAGTAACCTCAGGTCCCGACCATGGGTTTCAATGAGATAATATGTCTTTGCCATTTTCCCAACTTCTTTTCCCGAGAAGCCCAGATTACTCATACTTTGTTCCCCGCGCCCATGGAAACCAGCCTTTGCGATGACTTTTTGCCACCCATCATATTGCGGTGTTGGAATAGAATAGTCTAGAAGCTCACCAAGAGCAAGCACCTAAAATGATACCCCCGAGAAAGTTATGCAGAGACTAACTGTAATAACATACAAGCGGGAAATAAGAAGTGGTGATTACTCCTGGACCTTCGAGAATAATCATTAACTCGCAGTCCCAAGAATATAGGGAAGGACACTCAGCCGTCATTCAAGGGAATGGGAAATTGCACCTTCCCGTGAACACAGTCATATGTCATTAGGGCCTTAATGTTAGCCTCCAACTCATCATACCCCTACCACTTCATCTTTTTCTGAGCTTTAACTCCTTTGTTGGTGAAAAAATCTGCCACCGTATTTATTTCCTGAAAAAGCATGTGAAATATAACTTTTCTCAAAGTTATTAATAATCTCCTTAGAAAGGTCTATCCAATTCTCTATAGACCATGAAGGTTTCTGTAGGCCCTTTAGAAATTGTATTATATTGTTCGAGTCCCCTTCAATCCACACATTTTTGAACTTCAATTGGCTAGCTAGCTTCAAGGTCTAAAAAACTCCAGAGGCTTCGACAACATGGTTGGTTTGAGTGCCTAAGGGCACCACCATTGCCGCAATAAAGCAACCATTCTCATCCCTTATCACCCCTCCACTCCCGGCCAACCCAGGATTTCCCTTGGCTGTGCCATCAAAGTTGATTTTAACCCAGCCAGGGGGAGGGAGACTCCAAAAGATGCCATCTCTAGGTCCCTTGGTAAGCTTGAACATATTGGACACATCCACATTAATTTTCCAAGCTCCCACCATTCTGATCTCATACTCTTGCATGCTAAGCTTTCCTCTTCCTTTATTCCTGTTATTGAGCAAATTAAAGTTTTCAACCACTACTCTTGTTATCTTACCATAGACCACTTCCTCTAAAAGAGCCACATCCTTGAAGATTTTGTTGTTGCGTTCTTTCCAGGTACCCCAGGCAAGGTGAGGAAAAATGTAGTTCCAAAGCAAATTCAACGCCCAATTTTTTGAGGGGGCCTTCCATTGATTATAAAAATTCACAATAGTTCCAAGAAAAACCCAGCTGAGATACCACATTCGCAGAATCCTACACCATATAGCACGAGCAAAAGGACAAAGGAGAAAAAGATGTGAGGAAGTCTCAGTCTCAACACAACACAAGTAACACCTATTAGGAAAAGAGAACCCCCTCTTATAAAGATTATCATTAGTCAACAGTTTGTTCTGAAGGAGAATCCAAATAAACATACTGACTTTCGGAGTAAGGTTGTGCACCCACACCTTAGCCCAGGTAGGGTAGTGGAGACCCAAAGGTAACAAGAGGCCGCCCTTGAGAGACGCATATAGTAGATTCCGGAGGAGAGACCCAACTTCCGGTCCCTTAGAGTCCCTCTTATTATACGAACTAAGCTTGGCAGAAGGGCACACCAAAAAATTGAGTCAAACTAATTGCTGAGAGGATCTCCAGTACGTTGTTCACTCCAGCCAGTCCGGCCAGGCAAGCCCCTTGGGCCCAGTTTGGTCCTCATGCCTTGAGTTTCCCCACTTGGGTGAGAGGAAATATTACAGCGGCGGCTCATTACCAATCCATTGATCTTTGGGTGCCGTCTCCCAGCTTCCAACAAGAGCTTCTAGCACACCCATTTCTAAGGTCCCTAATTGGTGTTGTGTTCCCGCTAGAGAAGAAGAACCAGTGGGGAGATTACGAGAGGTGAGAAAGAGAAAATATTGAAGAAGAAGAGTCCAGCCCCCTATAAAATAATATTTACTACATGCAAATAGCATTTCCATTCATGATTGTCCACAAAAGTTCTCCAAACCTGCTTCACGAGAAGGGATTTATTAAACACTCTGATATTTGTCAAGCCAAGACCTCCAAACTTCTTGGGTCTACACACATTCTCCCAGGCCACCAGCAGGATCCCCTTCTTCTCCTCAACCCTGACCAAAGAAAACATTTCTGGATCTTTTCAATAATTTTAGCAAACTTAGCAGGGATCTTAAACAAACTAAGGGCATAAACGAGAAAATTCTAAAGAGAAGCCTTAAGTAACAAAACTTTACCAGCTTGGCTCAAGAGGGCCCCTTTCTTCCAGCCAACCAATTTCTTGTTAAACCTATCCACAAGAGAGATCCAAAAAGAATACGGGGGTTTGGACCCTAAAGGAAGACCTAAGTAGGTAGAAGGAAGAGAATTAACACCACAGCCTAAAATATTTGCAATCTTCCTCTGTCTGTGCTTAGGGGTATTGGAAAAATAGAGGGAAATTTTGGTTCTATTAATTTTTTTCCCTGAACCTTCCTCATAATGAACAAGACAACTCTTTATAGCTCTAGCTTCACCAATAGTAGCACTTCCCATAAGTATTCTATCATCCACAAACTGCTGGTGCGAGCAGGCCATATTTTTCGAAGAAGGTTTTAATCCTTTCAAGCTGCCTTCCATCACTTTTTTATGTAGGATCCTCCCCATACTTTCTTCCATCAGAGTAAAAAGAATAGGAGAGACAAGATCCCCTTGTTTGACTCCTCTTGACACCTTAAAAAAATGGGAAGGAGAGCCATTTATGATAACCAAGGTGCTGGTGGTAGAGATCAGTTCCCATATCATTTGTAAAATATTTCATAAAACCCAAAAGATTTTAAGACTTTAATCAAAAACTTCCAGTCCACCCTATCATAGGCCTTAGCCATATCCAGCTTGAGCAAAAAGCCTTGGTTTTTTTAGGCTTCAAGGGAGTGGATATTCTCATGAACTATTATAATAGAATCCAGAATCTATCTGCCCATAACAAAACCACTATGTTGGGGAGAAATCAACATCGAAAGAACCCTAAGAAGTCTAGAAGTTATCACTTTAGAGATGATCTTATAAAAAGAATTGCATAAGATGATAGGTCAGAAAGAATCAAAAGAATTAGCACCAAGGAATTTAGGTATGAGAACAATAAAAGTAGCATTAAGCTCTTTCAACAGTTTCCTAGCTCCAAAAAACTCTTTAACAACACTAGTCACATCATTAACAACAATTTCCAAAAATAATTGGAAAAGAAACATGGGGAATCCATCAGGGCTAGGGGCCTTATTCCCTTCAAAAGAAAAACCGCCTTCTTGACCTCATCCTGTGAGGGGATCGCTGTAAAAAGTTTGTTTTGATGATCATTCAAGACATTAGGAAAAGCCTCAATAAGAGTCTACTGAGCATCCACATCCAACTCCTGTTCAGAAGAAAGGAGGTTAGCAAAGAACTGAATGGCCTCAGACCTAATCTCTTCCTCCTCAATTTTGACTCCATCCTTCATAATATAGGTGATTCGATTAGAGACCCTATGTTTCATGGTGGTCAGATGGAAAAACCTGGTGTTCTTATCCCCAACAAAAAGCCAAACACATCTAGATCTCTATTTCCAATAGTCCTCTTCTTTAGAGATAATATCATGATATTTAGAAAGAATTTCATTTTCCTTAGGAAGGAAATCTCCCACATAACCTTCTTTTTGGATATAGAGTCTTGAATGTCCCTTAAATCCTGTTGGATAGCAACTTTAGACTCAAAAATATCCCCAAAAATTCCTTGTTCCAGGTCCTGACCTTGGTTTTGACTTCTCCAAGCTTCTTAGCCACTCTAAACATGGCAGTACCACTGACATTTATATCCCACCATTCTTGAATGCAATTAAATATATTAGGATGAGATAGCCACATTTTTTTTTCTACCACCAAAATGGGAAAATTTTACTGAAGCCACAAGACTTACAGGAAATGGTTTGAGCCAGAGATTTTTTTTGGAGGCATTTTACTTGAGAAAAGTGTAGTCCTTCAACTGAGTTGCTCCAAAAGATTAAAGCCATCAGAGCCAAAGTTAGACCTACAAGATGTTCCATATTCCCTCCTATTATAGACCTGAGATTGTAGGTATGAAAGTCACATGGGTCCGCATCCTATTGCAAACCTTGTTGAGAATTGATAAAATCCATTAGATCCATCTTACTATCCAACTGAATCTGAGATCCACCAAATTTTTCATATCCCAGTAAAGGTGTATTAAAATCCCCCATGATAATCTAGTTCTCATGTGGAAATGGGATCCCAAAGAGACTCAGGTCTTTCTACCGAAGGCGCTCGCCTTCTAGCGGTCTTCTATTGTGTACGTAGATGGTATTAGATTAGTCAAAGTTAGGGAATCGTCTCTTTTGATATGCGCCAAATCTAGTGTCTTCAAAATCGAGGGAGGTGCCTTGAATTGTGTCATTGGTTCCCGTCCGCCAGAGCCCTACCATGCGAGACTCGCGCCCCACGCTCCCATTCTTAAAATTTAGTATATTTCTCCACCGATCTTTGGACGATTTCGACTCCACAGCGGAATATGAGATGGGGCTTGCCCATAATAACGGATTACAATAAATTGGTACCGGAAATTTCTTGTATGGGGCTGTTTGGTGTTGAGGTCCCCGAGATGATTATTGACGCCAGCAACCGCTTTTGCGGATGTAGTTTTGCATAATCCAGGATGGTTTTTTGAGTTCCATCCGCAATATTTTGTAAACATTCTTGCTCTCTATGGTATTTAGTTGTTTTCTGCCCGAACCTTTCAGAACTCCCACATCCGCTTTAGCCTCGTTTCTTGTAGAAACCCCCACTGTATTATTCCCCTTTTTACTCTTCTTCTCAACTTTAGTGTATAGGTTCTCTTCTTCTAGATCTAGATCCTCTAGACCCATAAACTCTTGCCCATCCATAATGTCATCTGCTACAACAACTCTATTTAGTAGGGAGTGGCTAACATCATTCCCCCCCTGGGAGATCCGACTGAGTTCCCAAATGTAGACTTCACAATCTCCAAAGAGCTTTGAGTCTCATCATGATTAGAAGAGTGAGACTCCCCAGACTTCTCAGAATCCTCTACCCCTCTTACCTTGCTCTGATTAGAACGGGATGTTTCCTCCAAACTATTAGTCACTGAATCTGGGATTACATTCAGGCTCTCATTCTTCTTTACAACATTCCCTCCTACTTTTTTATCCTCCTCCTGGGAATCCCTTGTTCTCAATTCTTCATCTGCTTTGTTAGGGTCTTTAACCTCTCTTTCAATATTTGCAATATTATCAGTTCCTTTGCAGAAACCTCATCTTTCTTTTTTTCCGGACTGGGAATACGCTGTCCACTATCTCTTTGGCCTTCCCCAATTATGTCTCCTCTATTCTCCTCCTCCTGAGGCTTCTCCACCATTTTTAGCCTTCCACCGTTTTAGGAATCAAAAGTGTTGGGGGAAAAATATTAAATGTATAGTTTGAATTCCCATGTTTGATTTTCCAGGAATGTTATAAAAAGGAGAAATTAATACATAACAGGTCCAAGCACACAGGAGGAGCAAAACTTAGTGTGAAATTGTCAAGGGTGAAAATTTTCAACGCTACAATAACAACTAACCTCTATCTCCTATATACCATACTTATATCTTGGATGCCACTCAAGCCAAGTTGCCTACTTATACAAGACTACATTGATGATTCTATAACTCAATTAAGGGTTAGGTTAGCCACAATTCAACTACTCATAGGTCTATGCACCTACAGGGTTAAGTGCATAGCAAAAATATTATGCAATAAAAATAATATAATGATTCTAGGAATTTTTTGATTTTTTGAGCACTAATAGGAACCTAAATTGACATTGATCATTGATCTAGAGCATTTGTATGACTTAACAATGATGTCTTCACTCATTTTCATGATTGTATAGAAAATCAAACTAAAAGACTAACCTAGTAGAACATGACCATTTCAATCCAATAGTCTTCCTACACTATTTTTAAATATCATCAACCCTTGATAGTTAACACAATAAAAATTATTAAATAAATAAAAATGTATAATTACCTAGATCAAATCCAAAGTCATAAAACACATCAACATTAAACAAAAATGACCTAAGATCAACCTAAACATACTTAAACTAAGTGGGCTTAACCTTGGGAAAACTCCGTGTTTAAGCATACTTGAGTTGGAGTAGTATTGGGATGGGTGACCTTACATGAAGGTCCAGTGCTTCACCTCTATGAGCATCACCTAGATACAATGAATGCTAAGTGGATCATTCATTATCATGAGATATGGGTTCTTACGAACCACTATTCATAAAACATGGATCAATAAATTTAACTCATAAAACTACATAATTAAATCATAATAGCATTATCACAATACTTAAACTAACTTTTCTAATATTAAAAATAACTATAAATACAAATCATTCATTTCAATGAAGGCGAATAGATATTAATGCGACATCATAATAATTTCTTCTCCATTTATCTAAATTCCTCACATTTAGCTGATCTGATATTTCAACCGCCAATCACAATTCCTCGTATTTTGTTTTGCCTATGTGTGTCATCATTCTTGCCTTTTTAATGGATGACAACCTTTTTTGGTCTGAAAAGGTGAAAATGACATTATATTTTTGAAGGCTTCATCATTGTTGCTTTTTTAAGGGATGGTAATCATTTTTGGCGTGAAGAAACTTTGGTTGAGAAAAAGGTGATAACCAATATTTATCTCAATTTTTTCTTTTCTTTTATATTTTACTTATTTGGCAATATGTTTAATTTTGTTTCTTTAAGGAGAGAATTCTTGTATTTTTGAATTT
Organism: Sequoia sempervirens; assembly: GCA_007258455.2. NCBI lineage: Eukaryota > Viridiplantae > Streptophyta > Pinopsida > Cupressales > Cupressaceae > Sequoia > Sequoia sempervirens. The sequence goes on from VDFB02060676.1 coordinate 10,355, forward strand.
CGTGCATTTAAAGTTTATAAATTTTAGCATGTTTTTGAATATGTTTAAGAGTTTAGAGTTATTGTTTGTGTTTCAGAATAGTAAATGATAATTGTGAGATGAGTTTTTATTGAGAAATAAATTCTTAAGTGATCGTCAGAATAATCTGTGTATTGACAAGTCCAATAATTGTACACTAGAGACACCAATAGAATTTCACAAATTCTCTAATTAATGCATAGATTCTTTACCTAGTGACAGATTTTAAAAAAAAAAATGTTATACTAAATTTTAGTGGAACTAAGCATTATTTTTAATCTATTAATTTATTTTGGGTAATCTTGTCATTGCTATCAACAATTAGAAAAGCAAACTGCATCTTTACTTAGTTGTTCAATAATACTTTAATAAGAGTTAGACTGAAACATGTGGATCAAGATAGAAATTATCAAATGTCTTATGTGTTACCATATGATTGGTTGTTTCTTTTGTATGACTTATAAAAGATATAGTTGCACATGTATATATGCACATATGTTGGCTCTTTATTAAATTTTTACTAATATATTATTTTCCAACTACTAATTTTTTAATATATTTAACAAGGCACCAAAGTGTGCAACACCATAATAGTTGGTGTGCACTCATCTATTGGGATTCACTTCCCCTAATGAATTTTATTTTTGTATTTATAATTTTTTAAATACATTAATAATTTTTTAAATAAATAAATAAATAAAATTATTAAATAAATATATGTTTCATTTATTTATATATTTTATTTGGCTTCACACCATAAACAATCCATGCAGAAAATTCACTTGCAACAGTTCATCACAGAAAAATTCACGCCATGACAAATTTGGAAATTCAGGGCCATGAATTGCTAGTGGTGAATTTTCCATGATGTGAATTTTTCATGGTAGTGAATTTTCCCAGAGTTAATTGTTGTGCAGCAAGTTTTCCTAGAACCATTTTATTTTGATTGATTTTATTTTTGAAGCGTTTGTTAGAATTAATAGGACAATCATGTTTCCATCAAAACCTTTAACACAATTAATAGCTTATTACAACAACGGTAGTTTTTGATTGATTTTATTTTTGAAGCGTTTGTTAGAATTAATAGGACAGTCATGTTTCCATCAAAACCTTTAACACAATTAATAGCTTATTACAACAACGGTAGTTTCAACAACAAATTCAACTTTCAAAAGAATTTATTTAAATGTCAAATTCTTTATCTCCACTTAACATAAAAACTAACCAACAAAAAATGAAAAAAAAAAAATACATTTTATAATTTAAAATATTTATAAAGTTATAAATTTAAATTAGAAATATGATTTTTTAAAATTCTGTCTTCTTCAGTTCTTTTAATATTAAAATACAATTTATTTATTGTGTGGATTCATTCATTCTCCAGTTCTCTTGAAAGAGAGGTCACAAGTTCAAATGTTGTAGGGGGTAAGGTATGTACACCTCGTATTGTGGAGCACGAGTTAGGTGCCTCCCTCATACTCGGAGTATGAGGAGTCCCATATACTGTAAGTCATTTGTAGACCCAAAAACAGATCGCCTTGATATTATGGACTATAAAAGGACCTTTCCTTTCCTTTCACAGCATCATGGTAAACTAAAATCATTGAATACATAGGTTCTAGCTGGCAGCAAATCAAAATCAAATGAATGAATTGAGAAGAGAATAATGAAATATTTACTCCCTCCCATCAGTCATCATAGTCAACATTCAGTCTTCTGCCAACCCGTACCTGAGCCCATGTGGCCTTACTGTCAAATTTGCTCAGTCAAAGAAAGAACGAATTGATTTGACGTATTAAACAGAGTTACCAGCCGACTCTAAGGAGTCGGTTGATGGGGCAACCCCTACCAACCATTGGGATCCACCAGACTTCTCCAATTTAGATAGTAGGCTTCATCCGGCCATTCCTTCGCATCTAAGCTCCTCTATCTCCAACCACAAAATGTGACTGAACCTCAATAATAAATCACAAAAATCATTAAGGTGATTTTATTATGAAGTAATTCTCGATATTTTGAACAATTTAATGGATTCATGTTCTATTATAAAAATTGGGGAGATCAGTTCTATTGTCTAGAATACATGTACTTAAGTGAGCAGAAAATTCTTATTGTTATTCATTCGTATGAGAGCACATAACATCCAATAGTATCGTTAAAGGGGAATTCATTTAGACATAGATGCTTCTAGCATTCAACCTAGAAAATAGGTTTAGATTTAAGATCAAATGAATAGTTATATGTTTCGATATAGAGTTAGTGGAAGGGATTTGCAAGCGATCTTGTGCTTTTTAGTAGGGGTAATAGTTTCTATTTATTCATGTAATAAGATGACATAGAATTGATTTCTTATCTATTTCTACATATTTTTAGATGTATGTAATAAGCAAAATGGATGAGAATGTCTATCCATACTAACAATTGTAGGTGGGTGAGTCATTAGGTCTATAAATAGTGAAAGATTCATTTACCAACTAATGTATGTAGATGAAAGAAATTCATAGAAAGATATAAATGGTATTGTAACTAGAATATGAAAGAAATTCATATAGAGATATAAATGGTATTGTGACTAACATATAGAACACCCCACTTAAAGCCATTTGTTAGGGGTCCACAAACTAGTTTCTACTTTATTTCAATTATGCCTATGGATAGTAAGTGGGTTGCCCCCACTACCAAGATAGAGGTACAAGCCTTGTAGGGTTGATTCTTTTAGAACTAAACTATAGTCAAGGTTGGGGAATACTAATAGATCCAATAGGTAGAGATAGGCATCTACCCATAGGTGGGCTTTAGTTGGCATATAAATATGGCAACCATCTTCCTTTATTTATTTATAACATCATTCCTTATATATATGATATGACTTGAATGATGACTTATACCTCCTCCAATCGAGTTTCTCTATCCTAGAGCATGTCAATAGCTCTAGCCTAGTCGACATCCACCTTCCCCCTCCAAATGGGTATATATATATATGGGTATCTGTAAATAGATATATAGATAGGCCTCATCATCCTTACCAAATGGTTATTTAGGGTCAAGCATATATAAAACTATAGATTGGGGAGTTATAGATCAAGGAACTATAGATTAGTTTGTTTTTTTCTCTCAATCTCCTCTTCCACATATCTTGAGGAGGCCAAACCCCTATGTGGGCAAGTAGCTAAGTCTATATGAATTAGAGTTCACATCTAGTCATATTTAACCAATTATACATCATTGACTTGCCTTTCTACTGACCAATTGAGAAGTGCTTAGATGGAGAGAACATGACTAATCAATTAAAAGATGGCTATATAACTTATAAGAGAGGCACAACTATAAGGAATTTTCAGGGGTTGGGAGGAGAAAGTATCTTTAACAATGAACAAATAAAATAATGTTAATTTAAGATAAATAGATACAATTAATAATAGATACAGAGATTGTCCTGATATACAAGTTACTTGAGCCCTTCTAGATGTAGGGCATGCCACCGTAAGCACCCTCCTTCAATTGTGAAGAGTCCACTAAGGAGAGCGAACTTTCCCAAGCGTATGGCAACCCCATATGGCGAGGAACCCTATCCTTTTTATCTTGGGAGGACAAGAAACTAAAACCCCTATATCTATATGCCAGCAGCCAATTATATATATAGCTGCATTTATGCCTTCCACCAGTGGGCCCTATTTCTCGCTATCAGTAATAATTAACGGAGAAATTTACAAGTTCATTCGGTCACAAAAAAATTACCACATTCGTATGTAAACCGATTACGTGCGTGTTTTTACCAGCCACTCAACATTTGTAATCTCCAATAGATCTCGATACAATTTGTCCAACCTTTTCAATAAGTTTAATTTGCGACTCTTACTGCCAATTCGCCTCACTATGATGAACGGTCATGGAAAGCCTCACATTGTGGCGGTGCCTCTTGTGGAAAATGTAATCCCAACCGACCAATCAACATAAATGCACTCACATGATCATCCTTCAGAAAATAGACAAGGCGCCGCAAATTCATTTATGATTTCTTTTATGAATAGTGTATCCGTATCTTCACTTAACTTTTTCAAGCTCTTTTTCAGTTCACTTTTTCAAGCTCTTTATCAGTTCACTTTTTCTGCAACAGTACATACTTAAACCATGTGCTGCCCGTGTTCTATACAAATTATAATTTCTGCAACAGTACATACACAAACCATGTGTTGTCCAACGGGAGAGGATCTGATCATTGAGCATCTTAACTTGCACTTTTCAAAATCTTACATAGAAATTTCAATTTTTTTACAGCAGTTTGTTTAGCAATGTCCCTCTTATAATTAATGCCATGTCAGCATGCTTTTTGTCGAGGTGTCCAAAAAGGTCCCAAAAAAAAGTTAGACTGATACAAGTGCACTAAATCATGTTTTATTGGTGCGCTGATGTGGCATCACATGATTTCTTACTTTCTAAATATAAGGAATACATATTATTCAATTATTAGTAGTTATCATTGACACTAACGACTTTAAAGTCACAACTATTGGTTCAATATTATTAAAAATATTGGACATTAAATCAACAAATACTATAACAACTATTGGAACATTGTCAACTATTAGATCCTTTCCCCTATTTATTTATGTTTTAAAATGGATTGACACATTATATATGAGTGTTTAGGCAGCGTAGAGATGAGTAGAAACAAACAATTACTTTGTTTTCTGAAACAAGAAGAAGTTTGTTTCAAGAGTAGCAATTCTTTTTTATTTTTTCATATTAGTGTGTGAACTCATAATTTGTTTAAAGCTATGTTATGAAAGAAATCACTCTTATAAATTTTTGTATGTAAATAGAGTTGAAGTTCTTTTGTTGTTCATCATTGTTATTATTCTTTGTTTTTTTTTTATGTCTTATTCTTTCATCTAATATCAGAGTCAAGTTATGGCATCTTTTTCTAGCACAAGTCTTATAAATCTACAAATTCCTAGTTTATTGGCAATCACAATAAAGGTTGTGTTTAGTTCTCAAGATGCATGGGAGCTTATGGAGAATGGGTTTCCTAAACATGTAGATGCAACAACATACACCGTATTATCTCAAACAAGAAGATTTAGATAGTAGGTTTCATCTGATTGAATGTTCTTTTGCATCAAAGCTCCTCTATCTCCAACTAGAAAATAAGTGGGTTGCGTAGGGGTATGTGCAGGATCATCATGGAAAAAAAAGGCCCTTAAGTGGCAAAAAATTCAGAAAATTCAGAGTTAGACAATTTGATGTAAAAATTTGAATAAGTTATCTATATTATTTAAAAAATATGTAAGAATAGAATATGTAGTAAATTGAATGTACTTTCTAAACTACTAGATTTTTTTTAAAAAAAAAATCTATTTGGTGAAAATTTGAAATTTCAATGCAATAGTACTTAAATTTTAGGGAAAAAATAAGAAATGTCTGTCTGACCACCCTAACCACAATAAAATGATAATATTTTTTAATAAGATTTTAGATATAAGTAGAGGACTCATGTCAGATGTGATGCATTTTTTTGTAATTTTTTTTTCCAAATAAATAATTAATTATGAATTTTTTATTACAACTTTTAAAAAATATGAAAATCGTATGTTTGACCACCTTAACTTAGTCAAAACTTCATGAAATTCATTTTTAAATCCTATAGTATCGAAGCATAGAATATGACACATATTTGATTCAAAAATGTGATACCATTTGAAAGCTATAAATGTTTTCAATTAGCCTATCAATCAGGGACTTTAGTTGTAATTCAAATAGAAAATGAATAATAATTATTTATTAAATTCAAAGTAAAACATAATTTATATTGGTGGAAAACTAAGAATCTCTTTTAAAAACCCTTTTCGTTTCATCAATTTTGGGTAAAAAACAGTCGTCAACCACATACTCTACACATACCCATCATATTGCCACTTTTTGGCCCATCATGATCATGCACATACCCATAGGTCCTTCCACAATAAAATATTTCAAAATTTTAAAACTTCAATCCATTTAGATGTGAATTCGATACCAATAAACTAACCGCTACTTGTCAAACATCTATCGCTGCTAACTAGACCAAGATCCACATACAATCGAACAAAATAGTAATTCTTAATTAAATGGATAATAAAGAAAAATCATGACTAAATCTCAATAATAAATTACACAAAATCATTAAGATGATTTTATTATGATGTAAATCTTAATATTCTACAAAGGCTTATGCTCTACTGTAAAGATAGGGGAGAATTCTATTGTCTAAAATACTTCTAATTAATGAGATAAAAACTCCTATTGTTATTCATTCACATGAAATATAAGTTACAATAGTACCATTAAAGAACTAGATAGGCTTAGTTGGAGGCAGGCCTGGAATTTGATGGTCACCCTTACCTGTAATATGCAAATTTTATGACGGTTTGGTTATTTAAGTGCCTTTCATTTGACATTTTAAGAAAAATATAAATTGTCAAACAAAAATTGTTTAATTTATGAATTTTTTATATTAAATCTTTTATAAATGCAATATCTTGTAAAATAGAAAAACAATGATAATTATTGATAATAAATATAAAAATCTTAAATTTATTGTTATAATTAACAATTAACAAAAGTTTCTAAGTTCATATTAAAAACAAATCACCTTAAGAATATTCTAAAAGTTAAAAACATTATATTCTATTTTTATTAAAAGATTCTAAATTAATATATATTTTTTATAATAAATATTATAAATCATATATGTTAATATAAAATAATGATAATTAATAGTAAAAATGTCAAAAGTTCTTAAATTCATACTAAGAAATATTGAAAAAAGTTATATTTTGATTCTAAATTAATTTGTCTTTTTATAATAAATATTATAAATTAAAATATTATATTATTTTTTATCTATAATAATTTTTTACGGTTTAATAAAACTATAGTGAAGAGTCCACTAAGAAGAGCGAGCTTGGTCGAGGCAAAATGACAGACACTAGCGAAGGGCAATGTCTATGCAGCCCACAAAATGGACTTGATTTGACCATTTGATGCTGTTATTAATTAATTAAAAATAAAGAATGCCATTGTATTCTTTATTTTTAATTAATTAATAAACACCATCAAATGATCAAATCAAGCCCTTTTGTAGGCTGCATAGCTAATTCCCTAGCGAAGAGTCCACTAAGAAGAGCGAGCTTTTCCAAGCGTATGGCGACCGTATATGGCGAGGAATCATATCTTTTTTATCTTGGGAGGACAAGGATCTACACCCCTTGTATCTAGGGGAGAGGGCCCAGTAGTCGTGCACCCTAACTTCGCGCTTCTAATTATCCTACGTCGAAATTTCAAATCACTCCCAATTTTTTACAGCGGCTTACTTGGCAAGTTCTCTGCTTATAACTAAGGTTTCGGGGCCACATCATCAAATATGATGCCACATCAGCATGCGTGTTTGTCAAGGTGTCGAAAAAGGCCCAAAAAAATAGTGAGACCAATTCTCGTGCATTACATCATGAGTAGTTGAGCGCTGATGTGGTATCACATGATTGGTTGCTTTTTAGATCAAAAGGATACATTTTGTTTAATTATGGGTAGTCAAATCACAACTATTGGACATTATATAAACGACTATTGGGTATTATATGTACGATTAGGTGCACGTCTATTGGACCCCGCACGACTATTGGGCCCTCTCCCCTATACTATATATGTAGCTGCATTTATGCCTTCAAACGGTGGGGCCTATTTCTCTGGCAGTAGAAATTGACGGCGAAATTTACATGTTCATTTCGCTGTGTCACAAAAAATTTACCACATTCGTATGTAATTCGATTATGTGCGTATTTTTACCAGCCACTCAACATTTGTAATCTCTAGAAATTTCGATAACCCGCCTAACCTTTAAATAAGATCAATTTGTAACACTCTTCCCTGCCAATTCGTCCAACAATGATGAACGGTCATGGAAAGCCTCATGTTGTGGCGGTGCCTCTCCCAGCATTGGGTCACGCAATTCCTTTACTGGACTTTGCGAGGCTCCTTGCCTCCCATGGTCTTACCGTCAGTTATGTCACCACCCCCGCCAATGTTCCGCGCCTGCAACACCAAATGGCCAACGCTATTTCCTCGCGCCTTGACATTCGCCTTGTAGTCCTTCCGACCCCCGCCGTGGAGGGTTTAGCTGAGGGAATAGAGAGTTTCGATCAAGTTCCCCCTGAACAATTCGCTCTCATTTTTGATCTGGCTTTTAAACTAGAGCACGCCTTTAACCGTTGGCTTCTAAGCCAATTTGAAAAAGAAGGGCAACAGGGGACGGGACCTCCTGTTTGCATTTTGCACGACGTGCTCTTGCAATGGAGTATGGTGGTGCCTGAAGAGCGCAATATCCCCAGGGTGGTATTCAGTACGTACGGGGCATTTGGACTGAGTGTGTTCCATTCTGCATGGCTTTCCGCAGCGCGAAATGCGGTGGAAAGAGAAGGGGAGAGTATTGTGCTGAGGTTGGGTTTGCCCACTGCTATGAGATTGCATAAAAATGAGATAGACCCATTTTTATTCGACCCTTTGAGGATGGAGTATCTGAATGGGTTGCAGTCGGTCATTCAAAGTCATGGAATGTTGGTAAATACTTTCGAGCAACTGGAGGCCGAGGATCTCCAACATTTGAGAAATGTGAGAGGGAAAAAGGTGTGGTCCATAGGTCCTGTGTTCCCACCAAATGCTTTAGAGGGAGCAGTGAAGGCTAGTGCGCGAGGCAAAATGGCGGACATTAGCGAAGAGGAGCTGCTCAAATGGTTGGATTCTCAGAGCCCAAGTTCGGTTGTGTATATTTCGTTTGGAAGCCAGACTTATCTCTCCCAAGAACAAAGCAAGGCCTTGGCGAGTGGTTTGGAAGCCAGCGAGCAGCCCTTCGTTTGGGCCTTCAAAGTGTCCCCAAAGATCACATTCGACACTGCACTAGATGTGGCTCGCGCATATCTTCCCGAGGGCTTCCAAGAGCGCACAAAAAAGAGAGGATTTATCACATGGGGTTGGTTGCCGCAGCTGCTTCTTCTCTCTCACCCTTCTGTGGGAGCCTTCATGAGCCACTGCGGGTGGAATTCCATCCTTGAAAGCGTAACTTTGGGCGTCCCATTGATCACGTGGCCAATGAATGCAGATCAGCACTTCAATTCCACACTGGCAATCAAATTGGGGATTGGAATCCAAGTGTGTGAGCACACAACTGGAATTCCGGGCAAGGAAAGAGTGAAGAATGTTGTAACGCTCATCCTGACTCAAAGCGATGGGAAAGAGATGACAAGAGCTGCAACAAAATTGAAGGACATGGCACGGAAGAGTGTTGCATGTGGAGGATCTTCCAATGCAAACTTACTAGACTTTTTGAGCGAGATTCATAGGCTGCATATCGCACGAAACGCTGTCGTATATGCAGGATCCTCCAAAGCTCAGATACAAGATGGTTTTCCCACTGAAATTCTTCAGCTCGGCATATCCGAAACTGCATAAAGATTTCTATTTTTGTCTTTTACCACTTATTGTCTCAACGCCCGTGGAATAAGGCGCACCAGGATGGGAGTCGTAGTTTCCATTAAGGAAGAACGTCGGCCAATGGAATGTTTCCCATTCCCCTAGTTTATGATTGAGTATTTGATAGGTGACTTGAAATCTCTGAATGTTTGCTATAGCTTGGCGCAAGTCTTCCTTGCATGTCCTTTCCTTCGAAAAGAAGAGTTGCAGTTAAGACTGTTAGGATGGTTTTGGTAGTGCCAGGTAATTCTGAGATGGTTATTGATTTGACGTTATTGTCGAGTTTGTTGGCAGTCTCAAATTCACAGGGCAATGAAATCCATTTGTCAGTTGTCCCTGAAAAGACATATCTGATTATATTGTATTGTGCAAAATGAATTCCATGGAATAGGCCATGACGAAGCCGATTTTGATAATCACATAAATAACATTATGATAAATTGAATTGTTCACGACACTTCAGATAATCGATGAATACTAAGTGAAATAAAATAAATCATTGGTCTCTTTACGGCCTTGTGTTATTATTAGAATTAATCCAAACATTGATTTCATTCAAATGAGTTATAGGGTCAACTTTAGAGTGTATTGAGTAATTACGCCAACTGGCGTTCTCCTATGGGAGCCCTCGACCTCCCTAGAACATTAGGGGAGTATATATATATTTATAATTGTATTATTGCACAATTTATTTGCTTTTAAGTTTTCGATTAGATTGTAATTCTTTCTTTATTTTGTATTTTATTTTGGGTTGTTTTATTTATTATATGAAGTTCTATGATTTTGTTTTTTTGTTTTTGAATATATATATATATTATGGATGAATTTAAAATAAATTCAATTTCAAATTTTTGTCATATTAATATATTCAAACTTTCATATGTAAATTTAAATCACAATTGATAATTTAGATTAGCACTCGGCTTTAAAAAGATTGATGTTTGTTAGATCTTGTCATAATGAAGGTGATGCTAATACATTGATACAAGTTGTTCATGTTAACTGGTGAAATTTTTTCTTTTTCAACAAGTTTAGAGAGTGAGAAGGAGATTAAGATGACGAGTGAGGAGCACATTCGAGAAAATAAATAAAGGGTTATTCATACAAGTTGGTGAATCATAGGAGGATAAAGTTCAACTACAATTTATAATTGAATTGAAATTCAAATGGTTAAAATTGCAATGAGGGTTTTTTATTCTTAAATATACCCATTTAAAAACGTAATCTATAATAAATTTTAAAAATAATGATTTGAAACACTTGAAACATCTTTTAAATAAGTATATTTAAGATATCTAGTTAATATTTATAAAACTCTAAAATGTATATGGTTCTATTACGGCGAAAGGGCATCATCAAAAATTCACAATGGTCCTCATGTATTGTTAAAGTTGTCTTATTTACTTATCTCTATTTCTATTTAATGATAAGTGAAAGAAAGATCAAGCCACAAAATCAAATGACATAGAAAGTGACTTGAAGATATTATTATATTGCGAATGTGTCAATCTTAAAGCCTAAATTTGATGATTGACTCAACATATCAAATGATTTTTTTATAATTATCTATTTAAATTTATTTGAATCATATTTGAAATAAATTATGTATTTATTATATCATTAAACAAAAGTAATGCCTATCAATATCCTAAGTGACAGTTCTTGCTTGGCTGGATACGACATTTGTCACATACATCAAACAAGGCAATAACAACAATGGACTAGAGAAACAAAATTCATCTTTAATCCAGTAGTTGTAGGACTGGTTAGCTTCATTTCATCTTTAGTAAAGATAAAACTACCCTATGGAAATTAATAATATATTTTCCTTTGTTCATGGTGATCTTGAGGTTGGTTATAAAGTTAATGGGAGTGTAGAGTGTGTATTGTTGTTATGGAAGTGGCAATGGATTGTAATAAGAGAGGATGACTTCGTCCTAGCTACAATTCACCTATGGTGCAAGTAGTCTTGATAGGGCCGGTGTGCTTCTGCTGGTGAGGAATGTTCAATGCCTTCTCAAGACTCGGAGGTGGTGGGCAACTGGACCACATTGTAGGTAGCACTACAAACACAACCCTCTACACAACCTTTGCAGTATTTGGCATATTTGGTGTGGAATACACAACATACTGGGCCCCCATATGACTCTCTTCATAGGTTGTTGTACTTATGTCCTGTATGCAGCCTCATTCCTATACTAAACCATATGTAGAACAATACCTTTGTAATAATTGGAGGGGCCTTACTGGGGGTCAGAGCAGGGCTACTGTGGGTTGGACAAGGTGCCATTTTGACCTCCTACCCTATTAAATATAGAAAGGGGGGGTATATCTCCTTGTTTTGGAGTATTTTTAGCTTTGGTGGGGTGTTAGGAGGCTTTATTCCCTTCATTCTAAATTACTCAAGAAATAATGCATCGGTGAATGATGGAACATACATAGCATTTATGAGCTTCATGACCTTTGGAATAATCCTTACATTGGGTCTATTGCATCCTGATGAGGCTTGAGAGATTATGAAATTGCTTTAAGAACATGAATATGCTTTTGCTGACCCCTGCTTGTTGGGCTAGCAACTTTTTTATAACTTATCAGTTCAACGGTGTGAATGGGTTGATATTCAATATGAGGACCAAGGGCTTGAACAATGCTTTTAACACAAGCATGGCTACATGCATATACAACACAAGCAAAGCTTACAATGTCAGGATATGTTCTAGAGTTCTTTATTAATTCAAATATTTTGAGAGCATCCTTGCAAAATAATATATATTGTCAAAATATCTCCAACACTATATTGACTCGTATGATCTTCTATGGAGTCTTATTATATTCTTGGTTCAGAGGTCCTACCAATTGACCTCATGTACTACACAAATGTATACAAAAAATGGGCCAAAATATCATCTAGTTGACCTGGCACATCTCTTTGGCATACCCATTGCACTTTAAATGTTTTATTGATTTCAGTCTTAATTAGTCATAATTTTATATATTATGATCTTACAAGGAGGGTGAGTGAGTCAAAGACAATGTAAGGACCTATGTTAGATAATCAATCTATATACCATCAGATCTGGTGTTGGAGGTTTAGTTGACAATAGCTAAATCCTATGCTATACAATCCACGATGAAAAAATTATAAAAAAAGTATTTTTTTCATCTATAATTCTTTTCATAAAATGAGTTTGTGTGTTGTGAAAGACTAAGAACTGTAAAGTGCAATGTGAACATTTTTTGAGCTTAAAATGGACATATGACCAGAGTATTTATTCTATCAAATTTAAATACCTTTTGATGTTGATACTTACCCTCCATAATGCATTCTTGGTATTATTTTGATCCACACCACAATTAGAAGTAATACCCCTCCTACACAATGCTCTACGATACAAAGGTTCTACTAACAAATTTATTAAGATGGACATTACATTAGATCCCACGAATTTATTTACAAGAGAACAAACAACATTCATCGTCTGAAATTATATGGCAAAATGATTCAAATTACATTAGATTACATCTCTGCCATTTATGGTCGAGATATTTATAGATGAGAACCACAAATGAGCTATCAGGTTTGTTGGAATATAACCCAAGTCTCATCCTCTGCAAATTATGGGTTTGATCTTTTCGAAGTTCTGAGAAGCCCTTCCCAATGCAAAACGATCCAGATTCCTGAGCTTCTACATATTTCAAAGCTCACCCACTATTCCATGAGATGACATCTCTTTGAGGTATTTTGTCAAACAATTCACGTGCCTTTTCTATGCTTTCACATTTTGCATACATGTCCATCAGGGCAGTTGAATCTGCAACGTCTAAGAAAATTCCTCTATTTTTTATTCTTTCATGGATGTCCATACCCTGTTCCAATTCTCCTATTTTGGCACAGGCAGTGAGAATGCTAGCAAAAGTTGTCTAGTTTGGCTTTACACCTGCCAATTGCATTTGCTTGAAAGTTTTTATAGTTTTTGAAAAAATCCATTTTGGGCATATCCTGCAATCATTGCATTCCATGAGATAACCTCTCTTCAAGAGGCATTCTGTCAAACAGTTCACGTGCCTTTTGTACTCTTCCACTCCCACATGTTGCATACATAGCATGTCCAACTATAATATCTCAGAAAAAATCGTCCTTCCATGATGCTTTGATGGATGTCCATACACTATTCCAAAGCTCACATTTTGGCACAGGTAGGGAGGATACTGGCGAAGGTTGTGGAATTTGGGTTGACACCTGCCAATTGCATTTACTTGAAAGTTTCTAAAGCTTTTTCAACAAATCTATTTTGTACATATCCTGTAATCATTATAGTCCATGAAATGACATCTTTTTCAGGTATTCTGTCAAACAGTTCACGTGCCTTGTGGTACCATTCGCACATGGCCAGACAGTGTTTTCTTTCTCTAGAACATGCAGTTGTCAGTGTTCACGACCATTAAGTGATCTGGAACTTTCCTGCCTTGTAACAAGAAATTTGAAAAGGTTAATGACATTAATAATGAAAAAATGAGAAAAGAGGGGATTATAAGGAAATTAATGGTTGTGCTTAGGGTAGTTTTCTACACAAAATAAGCATAAGAACTATGTACTTGAAGATAGCAAAACATTGTCAATAATTTCAGGTATTATTATGGTAGAAAACTACAGCGTCATCACATCTCTTCAAAGCAGCTTTGAAAATATAGATGAAGGTGTTCGTCAAGCTCTATTGATATATGTTGGAAGTGAAGTTCAATCGTCACTGTCTTTTTGTCTTCCTTTTCAATGCCTCTTCATTTGTCTGAAGAGTTGGATATAATTATTATTTGTTTTTGTCTAAAGATTTGGATATAATTACTTTCTTGTTCTCTTTTTGAGCATGATGAGACTCGTGTATTTGAGTTGATTAATAAAACAGTGTGCCCTACTTTCCTTGGTAGATGTAGTCATTATTGATAAACCATGTTAAATACATGTGTTACTTTCTTTGTCCTTGTCTTTGCAATTTATTTTGTTGTTCTGTTTTTTATTTCATTACTGTTCTTGTTGCATGGTTAACTCAACAATACCAATTACCTTTACCTCTGATGACCACATTGTTTATAGACAAAGCCCAAGTGGCCACACCCACATTAAATTTCCCTTGCTAGCATTAGTATTGTGTTGTTTTTCATAAAGGACTAGATCACCAAACTAGAAAGAATGATGAAGAAAATGTTTATTAAAAAAAATATGGAAAATCTTTTGATAAGTTTTAAGATGCTCAAGAGAATTGATTCGATGTTTGCCAAACATTTCAAGATCATGCAAGTAGAACTAATAATAGGTGTTATCATCAATAAATCCTTGGAGAGAGATAAAAAGAGAAGGAATCTCAAGATCTAATGGAGAGAGATAAAAAGAGAAGGAATCTCAAGATCTAATGGTATAATAAGATTAGTCTTATAGAAAAGATTCTATGAAGTGATACCAATGGTGATAGTGCAAATTCTTGTCATGTTTCTTAATAGTTTTATGAAGCATCTACTGCATTGTTTTATTAGAAATCTTGGTTTAGTCACTAAATTGAATATAGTGGGGTGTTGAAAGATGATGTTGAATGTGAAATTTGTTGAGGATTTTCTTCACATTTTTGTTTTTGAATGACGAGTCATTGTCAAAAATAAAGGAAAAATGGAGTCTAAAACAAGAAAATATATGATCAAATAAGAACCTATAGATTTCCTCAATAGTGGTAGAGCATAGAGAAACAACCTCAACTCATTTTATAAAAAAATATGTTGTAGTGAGAATGAATGTGTTAACTTGAGAATAAGGAGGAGAAATTTTTTCTAATCAAAACTAGGCTCTAAATAGAAAAATCCCAAAACTCCATATAAGATTAGAGCTCCTATGTAGGGCCATCAACTAGATGCCTACATTGTTGACATTCAATGCATTTCTTAACAAAATCAAATGAATCATGTTCTATTTCTTCCCATTGGTATCCCACATGAAAAAAAAATTGAACTATTTTTCCACCAAAATAACCTCCACAAGTAGCAAAATGGGCCTCTTGGAGGGTAATTAGGATCTCATATTCTTTTAAACAACGTGGAATGAGGTTTTTGTAACCTTACCAATATGAAATGTTAGATATAAGAGTATATGCATAGAAACCTTGTGGATGTGAATAAATAGATTCTTAGAAGCTTTGGAAGGAAGGATGCCATCTTTTAGTTAATTATATATAAGAGTATGACTCCCAAAAATCAACAACATAGAAAATTAGGTCACAAAATCTTAAGAACTATCCATAATAGTAGGTATATTATCATATGAATAATAAATTGAAAATTATCTACTAAATCATCAATTCACACATGGGAAGTTGTGTTAGCCATTGCATCTGCATCATGACGATCCTTTCATGCAATGATTTAAACTATTAAAGAAGAAAAATGAGTAACTACACTATGAGAGCATAGATCCTACTTTGATTGGTAGGTTCTAGTAACCTAACATAATTTTTTAAATTGAGAGTCACCATAAATATGAAGAGAATATATGTTAAGAGGAAGCATCACAAGCAACCTAGATATAATAGATTTATACCTGATAATGTTATTTGTACAAGGAATATTTCAATGGAACAAAACTTTAATTGGCTTTCTTGAAGGAGGCACAAAAGTTGCACCTATCCTATGACCAATATAAAACTTCAATCCATGAAAGGATATCTCCCAAGGGTGATCAAATTCCATGAAAATGATATGGCCACCAAGAAAAGAATCAAGACTAGGAAGAGATAGTGAAGAAGGAGCATATGAAAAATGATTGACCCAATTTTATCCCTTAATGGATTTTTTATCAAAAAAATTCAATAAGCTCAATAAAAAACATGATCCATCTAGGAAAAAGTATTAATAAATTATTTTTACTAAGAAGATGTTTAAACAGATAAAATTGAATTATAAAATTTATATTTACATTGAGAAGATAATATCATAGGTTTTCTATAGAAACCAATATGCTATATATTTCTTCTCTGATTTTATATAATGTGTTTCATAATCTAAATTAAGATATAACTATTATAGTAAACATGCTCCTTGCCTTCATCATAATATTGAGCTAGAAGAGTTGTCAGTACATGACATGCAATATAAATGTGAAGAATAAGAAGACATCTAGAAATTGTAGGCAACAAAATAGGAGGATTACCTAGGTATCTTTAGAAATTGATGTATCAAAATCCTCCCAAAAATCTACATTCTAGGAGAAATAGATAGGGATAGGGTATAATCTCTAGTTGCAATAAAAACTAATGTATAGCCTAATGCTTACCTTAAAGTTCACAAATTTGTGAAATATCCACAAAGACCTGGCATGGAAACAATGCAATATATCCTTTTAGTGTCAACCTCAATACCACATGATGACATATGATAAACCCAATAAGCTTTCCGCAATCAATACCAAAGATATACTTCTTAAGGTTTAAACACTTATGGTATAGAAGAATTCATTAAAAGATATGATAAAGATTGCAGATGTGCTCCAAATAAAGAACACCATAGCCAATATTTCATCAACATAGTCTTCAAATGTTACATTAATAAAATCATGAAATGTAAAATTCATGGCCTACTATTGAGTTGCATCAATATTTTGTAGACTAAAGGGCACAACCATATAATAGAAGGTTCCTCACAAAATTGTGAAGGTGATTTTGTATTTGTCAAGGGGATTAATAAGAAACTAGTAGTAACTTGAGAACCCATCCATAAAGGAAAGAGGCATATTACCTCTAGTCAAGTCCATAACCATATCAATGTTAGGAAGAGGAAAATCATCCTTAAAAGAAGCTTTATATAGAGATTGTGAAAATTCATATAAATGTGAATGCAACCATCTGATTTAGTTAGTTAGAAATTTTTTGCATATATCCAAGGTGAATAATCAATGGGGAAAATAAAGGGAAATTTAAAAATCCTCTCAATATATTCCTTAATCATAAAATCCACCTTGGGATGAATTTTTCAATGTTTTTACTTTAATAATTGAGCATCAAGATATAATACTATATTATGAGCAACAACTTCAAAATCAATTTTGGTCATATCATCATATGTCCACATAAAGAGCTCTGGGATGTCATGTAAAATTTGAGAATGTGAAAATTATTCTTCCATAGAAAGATACTTTTTATCTTAATAGATTTTTTAGGATCATTAGGATCCATGAATACATCAATAATCTCCCAAACTAAGAGGGAACAATGGTCTCAAGCATCAAGATATTCATAAGTTCTACACAAGTTTAAGGAGAAAGTACATGAAAATTAGATAACATGATGGTCTCACCAATGTATACATGTGTATCAGGGCAATAGAGGAATCTGTGATCATGATAAAATGAATGGTTTCAACATAGAGACTTTAATAAATTCATCTAAGGTGTCTTTATAATAAAAACATAAAAGAAGAAAGTATAAACAAATGAGATGATTCAATAATTAATTCATGAAATTGTAGAGTTAGAGAAAAAGTTGAATAAATCATGGTTATGCCAATGAAATCATGATATGATTCTCTAGAGTGTCAAGGATGGAAAGTAACTAAGACCCACAATAAAGAGATGAATAGTAGGCTATAAAGGAAAGTTGATACCTTGTTCAATAAAACTCAAACCATTTCTCTTATATCTATTTTTAGAAAACATTCTAAAACCAAAAACATAATGACATTATAACTATGAAAAGGAAGAAGGATTCTCATTGCTAGCATGTTCAATATGTGTTGTGTAGTCACTTAATTGTGAAGAGGAAATGGGATTTTTAGAATACTAAGAAGATTGTGTTCTAGGAGGAATTGACTTTATCTTTGGAATGTTGAAGTTAGAGAGATCTACCTTGTATTAACCCATGAAAGGAATGAAATCCAAGGAGCCCTAATCATCACTAGGACATGCGTTATTGGGAGAAGAATGATGATAAGATGTGGCATCATTAGCAGAAGGTGATAACACAACACATGTTACAGATGAAGAAGAATGCATAAAATTATGAAGCACACTAGAGTGGTTTACAAAAAATAGATTTAGTTTCATGACAATAAGGAAGAATTCTTTTACGTTCCTTAGTCATAAATAATTTTCCTCATAGGTAAATCCTATGTGTTAATATAGAGTAGAGAGGAATGATTCCATCACATGAATCCATAGCCTATCTAAAAGGATATATGATGAAATACTTCCCAAAATGACATGGATCATGGTGGGTAGAATGATAGGGCTAAACTCAATAGGAAAAGAAATAGTACCTAAGTTATAATAAAGACCAAATTATTAAAACCCTATATTGAAAGTTTCAAAAGAGTTCAAGAGAATAATTGTCAACACTAATCTTATTAATAAATTTCATGGTAATACTCTAATTAAGACCCAAACCAAATTACTAATAATTATTCAAATTTTATTCCTATATAATTAATTCCAACTATGATAAAGATAGTCTAGCTCAACCATTTAAGTTCAAGTAGGGCAAGTTTAAATTGAAGGAAGACAATCTTAGTAGTATTATTATAGATAAAATACAATTGAGCAATAGCCTTATTGGAATTTGTGGAAGATGAAATAGGGATATTCTACAAAGATTCTTGAAACCTATCATGGTAAGAAGGAGAAGTTTGAATTGGACCTTGCAATGAGATTTTTTATTTTCTATCTTATAGGTTTTGAAATAATATCTCATTCTGATGTTCTATTAAAAGAAATATGAGAGAAAATAAGGAGGATAAGAGTAGATGGGTGAATGAAAACAAGAACAAGGTTAATATGTTTGTTCACCTCGTGTTGTAAGTATAAAAAACTATATGCAAATCAATATATATATATATATATATATATATAGGAACATCACATGATATCAACTCAATTATGTGATTATAAATATTAGAAAATTGAGTTTGATCAAGGATACCTTGAATAATTACTGTAAGATGAGAAAATTAATATGCATCCCATACATATTGATCTTTTAAGTTTGTACTATATTTATAGAAGTATTAACAATTTTTTGAAAGGAATATAAGTATTGGAATAAGTTGATTTAGAAAAATGTAGAATGAAGAAGATTGAAATCCTCTTATATCTCATCAAATTTATTAAACTCATCTTGAGAAAAGACATCAAAGGTTTGAAGAATGAAATCCAACATGATTGGACTTATGAAAAAAGCTTGGGTTCGAAAAAAATGTAAACTCATTTCTTTAAATCCAAAACTAAAGATGCATTTTGTAATTGTTAATTTAAAAAATCATATACAACCATAGGGAGGAAACTATCCTTTTCTCATATTGTATATTATGAGGGTATCCATTTCTAATGCAAATGTTTCTTTGATATGTGGCATTTTCCTTAAAATTGTCCATGTGGTATCTTCAAGTCATCCTCATGTACTTGGTGGTATAATTCTCACCCCACCATCTAATTGCACGCTTCTTAAAATTTTGATCACTAATTCAAGGGAGTTAGAGCCACAATATTCCATTCCATTAGTTATCCCCTTTATGCTTAGTGAGGTTACTAAAATTTAATTAGATCACGATCTTGTTTCTCAACAACCTATTTCCTTTATTCCTATTTTTCCTTTGGTTTCAAAGTAGTAACTACCCTCTCCTAATTTAGTTGTTCATCAATTGACATATTCCCCTAATATAGTGAGTGGTGTTGGAATGCCTCCTTTGGTTGGTGTTGTGATTCTCACTTGGCATTCAATCTCTCCAATTAGGTACTCCTCTCCTCATGTGTTAGCCCCTCTCGGGACTTGGGAGAGGGTTTCTCCTCATGTGTTAGA